>JAODFZ020026427.1:0-10565 GCA_027574845.2 Deinopsis erosa
GGGATAAGTCAGAAAATTAATGAAGAAGCTAAAGGCTATTTGATACGCAAGCTTGAGAAAGATGCCAGCGTAGAAATGCCGAATTTATGGGCAGACTTTATTAAAGATACCACTAACCACTTGCATCAATCACAGAGCAATATTGAAGTAGCTAGCGATAACAAAACTGGTGGTTTTAGCTGTGTGACGCAATTTGATGAACTGCATCTAGATTTCTCAGAAAATAACAAACCGTTCAGCGACTATTTTTTAGGCAAGTATGATCAGCGGGCTGTAGATTATCTGCAACGAGCTAAGAACCCACTGACCAAGCGTATGTTGCAAGCTAAGATTAATGAATATAAAATATCTTTAGCTGGGCATATAAGCCATACAGAAGCCAAGCTAATTGATGGTAAATGTCACCATTTAGCAGTTGAAGCTATCGAAAAGTTTAAGATTGCTACTTATGATAATCCTGAGTTTTATAGTAGTAATTTACAAGATAGCATAGTAGCTATTAGCTCGTTGTCGTTACTGCCCCAAGAAAAAGAACAAATGCTGATTAATGCTAGACAATCTTTGGCATTTGCTGCGGCACTAGGTACTTTAAAATATTCGCCGGATGCTATATTAAATCCCAACATCAAGGCTGAATGGAAGGAAGGTTTATCGCTTGAACAAAGGATTAAGCTAGAACATCAAGCGAATAATCTAATACATCATCAGCAATTACTGAGACAGCATCAACTTAGTTCGCTTACCAATGCCCATTTTGCTAGTCTCCTAGCTACTGGTAAAGGTATTGATGGCATTGACAATCTACTACAAGCCAGCTTTAACGCTGGTGATCCACAATTATTACAATTCAGAGCCAAAGAAGCTTTGTATAAGGAAGCTTTTGTTATCTCACAACAAATAAAACACTTACCATTCAACCAATGTCAGGAAATATTACAACAAATTGTCCCAAAAGGCGGAGATGTTGATTATGACAAAAAAGAGAAACTATATCATATTTTAGCTGAGCAGTTTAATAAACAACTTAAATTGGCTCAAACAGACCCGGCTAGGCTGGTTGAGGAAGGCAATGAAATACCTAAAGACATGGCACTATTCCAACGTTATCTGCTGAGAAGACAATTGCAGGAGCAAAAAGGCATACCGAGTTATGCCCAGAGATATTTAATGGAATCTGAACGTACTGAGTTTTTAAAAAAGATTCAGGGTAAAGATGTAAACCAAATTAAACAAGCCATCGACAGTATAATTAGTCTGCGAGATGATGATACAGGAGGCGGTGAACAATATGGCTTGGAGATAATGGATGAAATCTTAAGGGGTAAAGGAGATTTAGAGTGTCTGACTCAATTCTATGCTGAGAGTAGGCTATATAACCGTAAAACTGCATCAGCCTTTATACAGATGATCGCATTAGTTAACGAGCTATCAGTAAAAAGTCAGCCATTATTTATCGGTCATGAAATGACAGAATTTAACAAAGAAATTGACGAAAATTATATATTCGAGCGATGGAGTAAGGATTTAGCTAAAACTGATATTCAAAATGAAACAGAGATTAACCAAACACGGCAAGCTATAAAATATTTAGCTAAGTACTACCAACGTACTGAAGATTTATCAATTGCTAAAGCAGTAAAAAAAGCAACCACCAAATTGATTAGTGAGGTCGATATGCGAATTAATAATATGCAAATACCCCGTCAGGTGGTAGCACAACGTATGATTCATGATTTGAACGCTGATAACATAGAGAGTAGTCTAGCAGAGTTGCAACATGGTCTGATTAACGGCACTATAGCTTATAATTATGGCGCTACTTTTGCAGTTAAGGATAGTGGTGGCAATGATCCGATAGGACAATATGCAGCTATAGCAATGGCACGAGAATGTTTGCAACAAGGTAGATGGCAACTAACATCTGACAAAAAGAGTGTCTATTATACTTTCCCTACCAAAGATGGTCAGTATCTGCCAGTTATTGCACAAGATGGTAATATATTAAAATTTGATTTGCTAGAGCTAAATAACCCTAAAGCTTTAGAGCAACAAAAGCAAAGAATATTACAAATTATCTCTGAGTATCCACAATATAATTAATACGATGGAAAATGATGACAGCTTTGCCACCCTCCCTTGACGTCATTTTAAGCCTAACCACAACTTAAGACTAGTATTTAATTTAAACATTTCATTAGGTGATAATTTACCAATTTTTTGGGTAATTTTTTGGGATTTTATAGAAACAATTTTATCAATCATAATCTGAGATATTGATGCAAGACCAGTTAACTTATCAGGCACTAATACAATACGAAATAACGGTGAGTCTATTAGATGGGATGTTATAGGACACACCACGACACTAGCATGAGTCGGATTAAACAAGTCAGATTGAATAACGACAGCAGGTCTTGGTTTACCATAATCTCCATTTAAAGCACAAATTACAATATCCCCCCTTTTCATTAATGATTCCACCCTGCATGGTCACTATTCATTTCCCATAAATCAGCATCTGGATTTTCTTGTTTATTAGCTAATAATGACTGCCTTCTAGCTTCCTCAACTATATCAGGGTGTTCGAGTTGTTCAAGATACATACGCACTGCTTCAATAATTAAACAATTTTTATCTTTGTGTAAATTTTGAGCTGCTGTTTCAAGTTTTTCACTTAATTTTGTTTCCAAGCGTATAACAGTTGCAACGCTTTTGGTCTTTGGTTCTAAACGTATACTAGTTGTAATGCTTCTGGTCATTTCTTGCCTTCTTCTTTAAAACTATCACCTATTACGATAGTATTGCATATTAAATTGTATTTTTCCAGTTTATTATTTATCTATTTTTGTAGGAAAATAATTGTGTTTTGAATACACAATTTTTCATTGACTTTTGTTAATATTATACCCGATATTTTGCTTGAGGAAGAAGGCAAATTACAACAATTATATCAGGAGCATATTAATAACCCGGAGTTTCAGGAATATTTGACAGCAGTAAAACAATTAGATCAGCAAATTATCAATAATTTACGACGTCAGCAATGGGAAACTAAAGGCTATGATTTATCGCCTGAGGAGTTATATATAGCAAGAAAGCAGCTAGAGGAAGGTAAACATATAAATCTCGATAATCCACAAGAAGCTGAATCTTTTTACCATGGTGATGATAAGAAATTTGATAATAACAATACTAGTCCTAATCTACAAGAACATCTAGCTTCTTTAGAAACTGAGATAGCCAATTTACCGGAACAGCAAAAAGTTACTTATCAAGCAGAATCTATCAAGCAAGATGTTATTTACCAGCAAACCGAAGAAATTTTACGCAAGGTTAAGCAAGGTGCTAATCCTTCAGAATTAGAGGAATTATTTAAAACTCTCAGTCTCATCGATCCACAGTTAGTGGATGAGCTAAAAACTATCCATAAAGAGTTTGTCGGACAGAAAAGATTAAATTTGCTAGAGAGAGACAAAAAAATAGATATGTTCATTGATGATTTTAAGAAGGAGTACTTTGTAAAAAAAAGAAATAATGCCCTGAATTTAATCAAAATGGCTACCATAGAGAGATTTGTTAGAAATCATCCCAATAAGGTTGCTGCAATAAAAGAATATTTACGGCAAGTTGATTTACGGCAACAAACTATTGCTAACGAGCTGTTATTTGCTCTTACAAGAGATTTAGAGAAGGCTGGTGTACTACACGAGTACGGCGATATTGCTTATGAAAAGGACGTAATACAGGAATTATGGAATATCAGCCATCCTGATAAAAAGCCGACTGGTAGCGAGAGGGCAATGATAGTTGCTCAAATAATCAATAAATGGCAAACAATCGCCATCAATAGAGCTAATCTAGCAGGTGGTTATATAATCCCGTTAGAGGGTTATATTACTAAACAACAGCATAATAGCCTTAAACTCCGAGAAGCTGGTTATGAAGCGTGGTTGAAATTTATCCATCCGCTACTTGATTTCGAGAGAATGGCTAAACTAAATGATGAAATAGATTTAAGGGCAATATTTAATAATCTAGCCAGTAGCATTCATCTAAAAGACACTGACCAATATTTAAATATAGCATTCACTCACGTTAGAGGAAGTAACGTAGCTGATGTGGTGTCAGCTAGTAGAAAACTACATTTTAAATCGTCAGAAGCTTGGTTAACATATCAGAAAGAGTTTGGTAATTACGTACAAAATGACTTTGTTGACAAGCTCATTAGCCCTTTGATTAAAAGTCGATCCTTCATTGCTGATTCGATAGTTAGTAACCTTAATATACTAGGTCGGAGTATTGGGGTAATGGAGAGTATGGGTTGTAATCCTGAATTAATGCTACAATCAATTAAAGGCACTTTTACCAAAGAGCTACAAGAGTTAGCAATTAAAGACCCAGCTATTTTAAAGCAATTAGCGTTACTGAGCAATCCCAACAGTTTTGTCAATCAGTTAGACCTAATGCTAGGAGTTAAACCACAAATACCATCAGTTGACCGTATCCTTGGGGCTTATCGTGCTTGGAAGTGTATGAGCAATCTTGGCAAGGTGGTACTTTCTTCAATACCTGATATGATAAGTTTTGTCAGTGAGTTACAGAATAATGGCATACCGCTAATGCAATCTTATGCGAATATATTGCAAGTGGCAGCTACAGGATTTAATGGTAAAAAGAAAAAAGAACTTGGCAGGTTGCTTGGTATCGCTGTAGATTCATTACTTAGTCATAGTCATTCTCGTTTTGCAGGAGAATACCCAGTATCTGGTAGCATATTTAAACTTACCAATGCATTTTTTAAACTAAACTTTATGGAATGGTGGGATAATACTTGGAAATCTACAGTTGGTAATTTGTTATCGCATAATTTAGCATTACAAGTTAATAAGCCCTTTAACTTACTATATCATAACTTACAAACTTTGCTTAATAGATATGGCATTAATGAAAGTAATTGGCATCTTTATCAGCATTTAGTACAGCAAATAGAGAATAAGGCATATTTAATACCCGATATGGTACTACTACCTGATCATTTACTAGAGCAACATTTACAACAACAAAGTGGTAAAAGTACAATTAGTAGTCTCGATATAACTAGATTCAAGCAAGATTTGACCAATAATTTACGAAGATATTTACTTGATCGGGTTGATACAGCTATTGCCACTCCGCATACTGCCGAAAGAAATGCCGTGTTACTCGGCAATTTAGGTATTAAAGCAGGTTCGCCAGCTGCCGCGGTGATTCAGTGTATAATGCAATTCAAAACTTTTGCCTATACTTACATTACTAGACCGTTAAAATCAGTAACCATCGATCAGATACCACTTCATCAACAAGTAGGTAGTGGCAATTTATTGGATTTAGCAACATGGAAGGATATTGCTAAAGCAATGAGAAACCCAACTACTATTAAAATGTTGTTTCAATTATTACCGGGTTCTATAGGGCTTGGTTACTTATCAATCAATGCCAAAAGGTTGGTAGAAGGGAAAGAATGGATTGCACCAAACGAAGAAGGAGTATTTATGGCATCCTTATTACAAGGTGGTGGTCTTGGATTATTTGGGGATTTTTTCTTTAATGAGTATGATAGTTATAATAATCTGCTTAAAGCTTTAGCAGGAACTATGGGTAGTGACATCATTGATTTTGGCACAATACTTACTTTAATCCAAAATGGTGAGTTGGATAAGGCAGAAAAGTTGCTTAAAAGATTTTTTCAAAAAAACATCCCGGGTCGTAATTTATTTTACCTACAACCCGCTCTATGTGGCTTCCATGACTGCCATAGCCTGAATTGGTAATATATGATGCAAAAATATCATAACAACAAAAAAGGTGTTATTTCTAGCTACGGCGGGAATCTAAAATAATGCTCAAAAAGTCCTGAAATATTATAGATTCCGCACCGAAGCGGGAATGACAGAGAGACTATCTAGAACTTTAACGGGTTAGCTATATTTCAGTTCCATAATCTGTATTCCCCATCATTGGAACACTTTGCGTATCGCTAGTATCTGATAAATGAATATTATTACTCGTCTGTTCTAGTCCCTCAGGGCTTTCATTTTGCTCAGATACTAATGAGCTTTCTAAGCCTAGGTTAGGAAGCTTATCTGCAAAATTATCTAATAATTTTTGTATTGGAGGGTTATGTTTAAAAGTTTGGGCATCAGCATAGTCTTTTAACTGTCGTGCAATGTTATCGTAAATTGAGTCACTTTCCAAGAGCTTCCGTAATATAGTTCCCGGCATTTTGAGATCAGGAAACTGTTTATACAAGGTATCTAATTGTTTATTAGCATCTCTATTAATATCTTTAGTAAAATTTTTTGAGATATTATCTGATTCATAATATAGTAAAGATGCATGTCCAGCAGATGCATTATCAGCATTCAATATATCCAACTCTAACATAAACATTTCTTTTACTTCATTGATAATGTCTGCTATCTTAGAGTTAAATTCATTAACAATTTCTTTATTGAATTCTAAACGCTCCAATAGTGTTTGTGTTACTTTTATTAAAGCATCTAATTTGGCAGCAAACGATAATTGTTCTATTCCATCTTGACAAACCTGCTCTATTTCATCTTGATAAACATGTACTGTGTTTTGATAGATAGATTGGGCAATAATCTGTTCTAATACTGTTATAGGGAATTCCCCATATTCCTCATTGTACTCTTTGAATTTATTGAATACACTATTTTGGTCACTGCCTTCTTCATCCCAAGAAAGTAACGGAGTACCATCAGTTCCTAGAGTAATTTTAGATATAATAGCTTTAAATGATTCACTAATTTTTATTTGTTTATTACGTTGCAGTTTCATCTCTATGTCTGCTTTTAAATTAGGGGCTATATTAGTACATTGTAGATTAAGATCAGTAAGAGTAGTAAGAGTAGTATTGTTCTCTAAGGCTTCTACTAGTTCTTTCGCTCCTGCATCTCCTATATTGTTAAATTGAATGTCAAGATGAGTAATAGATTTATTATCCTTTAAGCATTCTGCTAGCGATTTCGCTTCTGCATCTCCTATATTGTTTCTTTGAAGGTTAAGATGAGTAATAGATTTATTATCCTTTAAGGCTTCTGCTAGTTCTTTCGCTCCTGCCTCTCCTATATAGTTATTTTGAAGGTTAAGATGAGTAATAGATTTATTATCCTTTAAGGCTTCTGCTAGTTCTTTCGCTCCTGCATTTCCTATATTGTTATCTCGAAGGTCAAGATGAGTAATAGAGTGATTAATCTTTAAGGCTTCTGCTAGTTCTTTCGCTCCTGCCTCTCCTATATTGTTATCTCGAAGGTCAAGATGAGTAATAGAGTGATTAATCTTTAAGGCTTCTGCTAGTTCTTTCGTTTCTGCATTTTCTATCTGTCTACCGTTAAGGTCAAGAATAGTAATAGAGTTATCTCTTATTTTTTGTATAATAGTTTTGTCTAATAACATTTTTTCCTCTCTTTTATTTAGATCAAAAGTGACAAGTCAGTTTTTAAGCCGTGTTAAACGGACTTTGATTTATGGTCTGCATAGTATCAAAGATAATTAATATTGCAAGTATTATTTTTAACAAAAATTATTTTATAATCTTAACCTATAATCCTAAAGTATACTAATTTATTTTAATAAGAATACGATGTAAAAATATCACAAAATATGATGCAAATTGTGATTTTTTATGATATAATAAATCCTCTAAAACACAGGTATTATAAGGGATTATATGAGAAAAATTGTTGTCAAATTTAACAAGTCAAAAGATATCGAAAATCTTAAAAGAATCATGAAAAATGTTTACGCGAGTAATAGTGATCATTTGCCAGATATCGCTAAATTTCATTTGGGAGAGAAGATTTTTATACCGAGTCAGGTAGATAGAGCAGAGCTACACATAACCACTACGAGCGGCACTGAAATTATAACATTTTCTAAGGCTACACTAAGCTTTTATTTGGGTACGCAACATCCTTTTACTAAAGTAGCCATGAATTCTGAGGATGAAGGTAATTATATCGTCCTGCCTTGGAACTTAGATAACCGAGTTAGTAGAGATAATCTGAAAAACCTAATAAACAGGATTCCTAGTAATGCTAGAGAGTTAAAATATATCATTTATGTTAATAGTCAGGACAATCTAAACAGCCTTGAGAGTAGCAAAGATTTAAGCCAAAGCCTAACCTCGCTAGCTAGTTTACACCTATCAGATATTATGGCAGAAGATGAAACCGAAAGTTTGCTTAATAAAATAGGCGATTTAGAACAACGCCTAAGAGAGCGAGATAATGTTATTAATCAGAAACAAGCTCAGATTAGTAGCTTAACTACGCAAGTTAATAGCTTAAATACACAAGTTTATAGCATGAGTTCGCAAGTCAGTAGCTTAAATACACAAGTTGACAGTAAAACCTCGGAATTTAATAATATGAAATCGCAAGTTAATAGTTTAACTACGCAAGTTAATAATCTACAAGCTAGCAATAATTCTTATTCTAACCAAATTAACCAATTTAATAGTAATAAGAATGGCTATTATCTCGAAAATGACCAAGGAGGTCGTAAGACATATAGATTGACTAATTATACCGGTAGCTTAAGAGCAAATGCCGGTATCGATTTTAGTCATTGTGGTATAATAGTTACTGGTAGTGGTGAGCTTCGTACTACTTTGGATATACAATTTACTCCTAGTTGATAGAAAGCAAGAAAATTAGATTATTTATATGATAGCAATATTAAGTGCCTTTATAGGATTTTGCAGTAGTTTTATACCAGAAATTTTGCATTTTCTTAAGGATAAGAAGGATAAGGAACATGAGCTGAAATTAATCGACATGCAATTAAAAGCTTTAAAGACTGGTCATAGTGCAAGACTTGAGGAAATCCAAATTAAGGCTGATAATGATGAGAATAAATATCTGTATCAATATGCTGGTGTACAAACAGCTAATAACAACAATAATAATTGGGTGGATTTTTTAGCTACCAGTGTTAGACCAATGATTACTTATATATTTTTTCTGCTCTATGTAGCATTAAAAATAGCCATCTTCATAAAATTTGGTGCATCAATTGACACCATATGGAGCGGTGAAGATCAGGGAATATTCTGTGCAGTTATTGGCTTTTGGTTCGGTCATCGAGCTTTTGGTAGATATCGAGTTAATGGTAACAATAAAGGTTATCTCTATGGTAATGGCAGTGGTTACACCTATGTCAATGGTAGTGGTAATGGTAAGGTTAATGGCTACAAATATTGATAGCAATAGTAAAGCAGAATACATCATTAAAAGCTTTGAAGGACTGAGACTACAACCATATTACTGCCCAGCTGGTTTAAAAACTATTGGCTGGGGGCATGTGATAAAAGAGTGCGAACAACAACAAATGTCTGATGGTATTTCGCGAGAACAGGCTGATTATTTATTAGAGCAAGATATAGAACAAGCTAAATATGCTATTTATCGACATTGCCGTGTACCATTAAACTACTGCCAAGAAGGGGCTTTGATATCATTTGTCTTCAACTGTGGAGCTGGTGCTTTTCAAGCATCCAGTTTAAGACAAAAGCTGCTGCGAGGTGAATATTTATCAGCTGCCGATGAATTCCCTAAATGGGTTTATGCCCGTGGTATCAAGCTTAAGGGCTTAGTGAGAAGGAGATTGGCAGAGAGAGCAATATTTTTACATAACTAGATATGACAGGTAATTTTGTCGTGTTACTCCGTCTATTAGCGAGAAGGCGTAAGCCTACTAAGCAATCCATTTCTAATCACTTTTTTGGATTGCTTCGTTGCTACTAAAGTAGCTCCTCGCAATGACGTCAATTTACTATGGCTAAATGCTAATTGGGTTAGCTATATAAAAAACAACATCATATTACAAGGATAAAAAAATGAAAGCCGCAAGGATAAAAATAGAGAAAAATCAACAACAATATCAAGACTCAAATATTGTTAGCCAAAATGTTGTTAATTTGAGCAAGAAGAAAAATAAACTTCAAGAAGTTGTGGTAAATGATACTGTAAAACAGACTTCTCCTGAGGTGACATCGCAAACTATGCCCCAAACTATTGAGCAGGCAAGAAAACACTATGCTATTTCTAGTAATAATATTGATAGCCAAAATATTATTGAAGCAAATGATGCAATAGCCGAAAAAGTGAAAGAGCTGAATCAATTGGAGGAGATACATCAACAGCTACTCTGCAAGGAAGATAGCCTAAAGTTAGAAGTGATGAACTATATGCAATTCCATATTTACCTAAAAATGGGTGATCATATGCTTGTCTCGTGGAAAAACTGCACACGTAAAACATTTGACTTACCAAAGTTTAAATGTGATTATCCTGAAATATATAGTGAATATGTCAAAGAGATATCCCCTAGACTATTTAGGCTTTATTGAGATTATTGTAATATTATTAATTAAAATTTTTCCACTTTTAATATTATTTTTTCTTGTTATCATTAATAACCAAGCTATTGATGGTGAGAAAAATGATAGGATACCCTCAAGAACAAAGAAGTTTAAATAAAGAACAAAGAGAAACTGTGGG
>JAODFZ020026440.1:0-12027 GCA_027574845.2 Deinopsis erosa
GTTAAACTTCCAAAAACATCAAAATTCAACGCATTTTCATCATATCTTTAGCTTAATTTTGCGAAATGATCAAAATTTAATGTATTTTCATCACATTTTTAAGTTAAACTTCCAAAAATCATCAAAATTCAATGCATTTTCATTATATTTTTAACTTAATTTTGCAAAAACATCAAAATGCAATGAAAAATATCTTAATTCAATAAATTTTCATTATATTTTTACTTTAAATTTCCAAAAAGATTATATTTTTAGCTTAGAAAGATCAAAAAAATCAAAATTCAATGAATTTTCATCATATTTTTAGGTTAAACTTCCAAAAACATCAAAATTCAATGCATTTTCATCATATTTTTAGCTTAATTAATGATCAATGATGTATTTTCATTACATTTTTTAAGTTAAACTTCTAAAAAACATCAAAATTCATCATATGTTTACGTTAAACTTCCAAAAACATATTGTTAGCTTAAAAAGATCAAAAACATCAAAATTCCATTAATTTGTCCAACTGAAGTTGTTGATCATGAGAACACAGCTTACAATAGATTTGTTTACAATAAATTTTATGGAAAAACATGTTCGCCCATACATAAAACAATCGATATCATCGCGCAAATATTTACCTGAATATATGCGAGGTGGTGGCTGTAAATAGTTTTTCATCATTCGGCGCCCATTTGACTAATGTATAGCCACTGGAGCC
This sequence comes from Deinopsis erosa, assembly GCA_027574845.2. Lineage (NCBI taxonomy): Eukaryota > Metazoa > Arthropoda > Insecta > Coleoptera > Staphylinidae > Deinopsis > Deinopsis erosa. The sequence continues at coordinate 707 of JAODFZ020026440.1, forward strand.
GACTCGCTTTAGCGAGCTGCACCTATCCAATTCAATGTCCCATATTAATATTTTCGAATCGTTGCCGGCGACTGAGGCGAGAGCATGTCCACGTGGACTCCACGAAATGCTTAGAATGGGAGTGTGCTCAACTCTAGCTACGATTATCGCATAATTCGCAGACAATCTAGTCACCTATGTGAATAACAAACAATGCGAATATAATAGCGAATTATGCGAATTATGTTACTACATACAACTGAATTTGGATCGACATTCCATAGGATGATGCAACGTTCGCATGCCACAGCCAAATCTGAATTCGATAGAGGCCGCCATGCCATCGCAATAATATTCTTTTGCTGTTTGCATTTCAGCGTTGGTATGAGATTCGTTGTGGCTGAATAGATGCGTACGGTGTCATCAAACGCGGCCACCGCAATTTTCGTAAAGTTTTTATGCAACGCCAGACAGCGTACGGATGCATTCATCCAATTCCGCGTCTGCGAATGTTGATTGATTAGCGCATTCGCCGTTTTCCCCACATTCGGCTTCAGCAGCTGCTTTACACGCTGAAATTTCTCCATTATCACTAATAAACTGTACGCTATTTGTGAACAGGCGAATGTCCGGCTCGCATACATCGTTTCCAGCGCCTCCGTTAAGCCCTGCTCATAATAGATTTCGCTTATCTGTTTCAGGAAGGGAACGTGCACCGGAACGAACAATTCCCGGCGATCCTCCATGAACTTATTCGGATGGATCATTTCGCGTGTTAGATGGATTTTCGGGTGACGATCCGTCTACGAAAACAAGGAATTATTAGTAAGTTTTGTTATTATAACCTTATTTTCACTCACCGTATTCGTAAATGCTGTGATATTCGCTGTTTCATAGTTCATTGAATGTACTTTTCCATTTACTTCACATAGCGTTATCTCATGGTTTGATAATGAAGCGAATTCATGCAAGCTATTCATGTTTTTAATTAGTTTTCTATCAAAAAAATAACGAATTTGTATTTAAATTGTGGAGGTCTCAAAAGTTACTAGATTAACTGTCAAAATTTGGTGTTGGTACAACTGATTGCAAAGTTTTTCATTGAAGTTTTTATAACAAAAAACGTTGCGTACATATATGAAAAAAATTATTTATTTCAATTTATTCAAACTGCGTTAATAAATTAATTAATTTATATCACAGAAGCAAATTATTTATACATTTAGTTATATTATATGGTGAGATATTTTAAGTTGGTATTACGAATGAAGTTTGGAAAGAGTCGAGATGGATGAACAAGAAATTTGAAATATTTAAAAAATATCCTGATTTCATCAATAAATAAAAGGTAAAATTGAATTTACTTATTACATATACAATGCATTAAACATAACGATTAAGTTGTATGCAAATGTACATTGATTTTAAATGCCAAACTTGATGTTGATGAAAACCTAACCTCACAATGGATCCGAAAACGAAACTTTTACGCATCACACAAATAAACGCCGTATTTTTCGATAAGGAAGTGCTAAATGTGCTACAACAGCACATACAAGAATGTTTCAAATACATTCCGGTAGGTTTAGACGCATTCAATTAATATATTTTCAATGAAATAATTTTGTAGCCTGGTTGGAGTGCAAAGTTCGATTTGGAAGTGAATTTTTTGCTTCGTCTAGCCATTAGCTACTATTCAATCGTACAGCATGGAGCGACGTTCGGGCAAAAATTGCTCTCCATCAAATACGATAATCTAAGCAATGCGAAAAAATCGCTTTTCATGTTCTATTGCTGTGCGGATTATCTAATCGAACGTTTCGCCATGTGGAAACCGTCGCATCACCTAAATCGTTATCTATATAGGATAAATCTATTCGTACAATTGCTTAGACTATGGAATATTTCGCTGTTTCTGCGTACCGGGGAAAAACCGCGTCTCATTGAACGCACCTTAGGCCTGCAACAAATTTATTGTCATGACAACGTGCATAGGCATTACGAGGACAAGTATATGACGCGCGAACTAATATGGAATGGTTTTATAGAAATTCTAGTCTACCTATTACCGCTGATTAACTATCATAAACTGACGCGCATTATGAAACACCTGAATCCCTTATATAAGAAACCGATTCGTTTGTGGAATGAGCGACGTTTACTTACAGTTGAGACGAAATGTGCGCATTGCGATGAATCGCCCATACATCCGTATCATATGGGCTGTGCTCATATCTTCTGTTACACGTGCCTGAAAAGCAATCAGAAAGCTGATGCGAAATACGAATGTCCCGTATGCGAACATTCGAACGAGAATGTTATGTGTGAGCCCGTTTATGCGTAATTTGTTGTTTTTTTTTTTACAAATATGTTTTAGTCGTGGGGGAGTGTTGTTCTCGCCTTCATATAAATGTTTTGTTATATATATATAACAAAATAGTTACGAGAAGACGAGGACAACACTGGACCACATACTAACACTTGTTTGTTTAAATATGTTTTATATTTATTTGTTTTCACCAGAATAATAATGATTTTAAGAATTTTTTAGATTTACATGTATTGTTGGGTACTTTCTACTAAAGGCACTTCTTTTTATAAGGAAACTGATTGTGCATTTGAATTTTTTCTATATATCGCACCGTTTTTTTGGCTACTCGGCCTAATTTTGATTTTTCTTATGGAAGGATTAGTAGGCTATGATTAGTTCTTATAGAGCAATCGCGAGCTTTCCAAAAAGGCATAATTTATACTAATTATCTTCAATAATAACGCAAAAAATGCAAATTTTCTTAATTTTATTGAATACTGGTAGAAGGTGGCTGTGCAAAAATAAAAATATTTGACAAAATAAACAATTTGCTTATATTTTTATTATTACTGATAAAATATCGAGTACAGGAATAACATGATTCATTATCCAAAGCATAATTGTCAATTGTTTGATTTTATAGCGATTAATTATTTTTAATTTTTTTTTAGATTTTCTCATTTACATTTTCTTTTGCACTTTTTACTAAATGCACCTTTTTTTATAAGGAAACTGATTGTGTATTTGAATTTTTTCTATATATCGCACCGTTTTTGGGCTACACGGCCTAATTTTGATTTTTCTTATGGAAGGATTAGTAGGCTATGACTTGTTCACATAGAGCCTATCGCGAGCTTTCCAAAAAGGCATAATTTATACGAATTATCTTTAATAATAACGCGAAAAATGCAAATNCTTAGTAGGCTATGACTTGTTCACATAGAGCCTATCGCGAGCTTTCCAAAAAGGCATAATTTATACTAATTATCTTTAATAATAACGCGACAAATGCAAATTTTCTTAATTTTACTGAATAATGGTCGAAGGTACCGATGCAACAATAAAAATTATTGATTTTTTATTATTACAGTTCGAATATCGGGTAAAGAAATAAATTATTATTAATTTTTTAGATTTATGTGAATTTGTTCTTTCTAAAGGAACTTTTCATGCAGGATCTGAAAATGCATTAATTTTAAAAGGATTCTCACAAATATTTCGCATATTTTAGGAGATATTAAATCAGATAGTTCAATTGATTTAGTAGAGATGCCGATAATTAGTCGAAATATTTCATTAATCTATAAAATATTTCATTAATTTATATTGTAATTTATTCAAGAAACAAAAGATTGCGCATAGCTGAGAGTTAATGAACTAATTTATTAAACTCTCATTAACCTGCAATTACATCACATTTTAAGTAATTAACCTACAAGATAAATGTGTTACAAAATAAACAACAACAACAACAACAACGCCGCGCCGCAATTATATAATCACACACACACACACCAAACAAACACAATTTTCATTTGGCAAACAACAATATATCGATTCAATTGCATTTCCTAAACTTACATAAAATCGAAATGTTTCTAATACATATATAAATAAAATGCCAATCTTCTCATGCGCCTCGCCTTCTTTTTTCGTCTATCTATCTCTAAAAAACTGAAACGCTAAATAGGAAACAAGTAACCAATAATAATTTATATCTACAATAACTAGACCACTTTCTATCATCTATTACGTATTCATTAGACGTTTTATGTATGTGTGTATGTGTGTGTGTGATAATACTTTCACTCAAATAGATCAACCTTAACGAAAAACTAATTAAAAAATTTATTTTATTAGTATATATAAAAAAAATGTTAACATATCACTTGTACTATAAAAATTACACTTTTTTTGTTTGTATGTACACAGAGAATGAGATTGTTTTTGTGATATATATGTATATATAAGTTAGACTAGGGGATATGTATAGATATAGATACAATATTTATAAAATTAAGAGATTATTAATGTTTCTTGGAATTGGTGACTTGTGCATGGAAACCAGTTTTCCAATCGGCGTTATAGGTGACGGTGCGCACATTGCCGTCCGGTTCAACTAAGGAATATTGTCCTGTGACATTATCACCTTCGCGTTGCTCCTTTTGCTCTTTTATATCACCCGTGTGTGGATCATTGACGCCGTATTCGAAGGCGTACCTTGGATGGGCATCCTATTAACAAAACAATTAATTTTTATAATATGAGATTTTTATATACCATAGAAAGTCATTTTAATTAAATCTTTCATAAAATTCATAAATTGTTATTAAATCTTTTATAAAATTGATGAATTTTGGATAAATATTTTGTTTATAACATTTAGGTTTTTGAAGAAATGATTTTTTACTGAATTTCACTTAAATTTTTGATATTTTTTTTAAAGAAAAATTCTAAAACTTAAACAAATTAAATTTTATATAAATTTTAATTGAATTTTAGATAAATATTTTGTTTATAAAATTTAGAATTTGGTAGAATTGTTTTTTGACTTAATTTTTTGATTTTTTTTATATAAAAATTTAAAATTATTAATTTTAATTTTTTATTAATTATAATATTAAAATTAAAATCAAATTGAATTTTATATAAATTTTAACCGAATTTTAAGAAAAATATTTGTTTTTTCATCATAAAATTGATAAATTTTGGGAAATTTGTTTATAAAATTTAAGATTGAATGAAATTGATTTTTTTACTGACTTTTAATTAAATTTGACTAATTAAAAATAAAGTTCCTAACGTAGTAATTTTTATAACAAAATTGTTGATTTGTTTAACAAAAAAACTCAAAAACGCGAACACATTGAATTTTATATAAATATTAAATAAATTTTAGTCAAATATTTGATTTTTTATCATAAAATTGATAAATTTTGAAAAAATATTTTTTTTATAAAATTTAAGATTTAAAGAAATTGATTTTTTTACTGAATTTTAATTAAATTTGACGAATTAAAAATTAAATTCATAACGCAGTAATTTTTTTTAGCAAAATTGTTGATTTTTTTTTTAAATAAAAAGTCAAAAACGCGAACAAATTTTTATAATATGAATATAAATTTTAGAAAAATATTTGATTTTTTATTATAAAATTAATAAATTTTAGATTTTTTACGAATTTTAATCAAATTTGAGGAAAAATATTTCGTTTACCATAAATAAAATTTAAAATGAACTAACTTCAAAGTAACAATTTTTTTTGTAAAACTAAATTAAGAAATTAATTTAATCAATTTAGTTTTTCAAGTTGAAACAATACTCACATAATATTTGCTTTGTTCAGCATGATGATCATGATGATCGTGATGATGATGATCATAATGTGCTTCAGCATGTGCATAATGTCCTTCAGCCTGTCCATAATGACCTCCAACATGTCCATAATGTCCTCCAACATGTCCATAATGTCCTTCAGCTTGTCCATAATGTCCAGCTGATGAAGACTGATAGGAAGAATGTCCAGCTGATGAATAATCCTGATAATGTCCACCATTATGATACGAGGAGTGTACTAAATTCGATGAAATCGGTGCTGAATGAATTAAAGTATGAGCTGGAGCTGGAGCTGGTGCTATTATGGGGGCAGCAGCAGCAGCAACTGGTGCATAATGCTGAACAGCCGGCGCATAATGTTGGACAGCGGGAGCAACATGTGCAACATGCGTATTATAACTATTCGAATAACCTTGCGAATGATGATGATGATGACCAGCATCACCATAATAAGGAGAAGACGCTGAATATTGGTGAATTGGCGTTTGTGTATACTTTACGAGTGGCTGTTGATGATGATGATGATGATGGATTGGCGCTTTAAGAATCGGCGCTTGAACGATTTTAATAGCGGGCGCATATTTAGCAACAGCAATCGGCGCTGCTATTTTAACATCAGGCGTTTTGTAATATGGTGCGGCGGGAACAGGTAAATAACCGCGATCCAATTGCGGTTGGTGCTGTTGTTGTGGTAACGCCAATTTAATAGCAGGCGCTTCATACGAATAACCAGCAGCAGCAGCATGATCAGCATGATGATGATGGTAATTAGGTACACTATGCACCACTTTTTTGATATGATGCAACGATGCTCGAGCACTATGACCACTTAAACCTTCAGTGACTGCATAATTCTGTGGTGGCTGCGACGAATAAATAACACCCCCAGCAGCTGGCTTGAAATGCGAATATTTCGATGGTGATGATGCAGATAAACCTAAGGCAAGTGCACGAGCATCGCCATGATGCCTTATCAAATCAGGATCCTCAAAACACGAAACGATAGCGACGATACCAAGCACGCAACAGATTCGAATCTGCAAATAATTTGTGAATTTTATTTTATAGAAAAATTCAATCACTTTTTATTATATTATGTATACTTTACCATTTTATTCATTTTGTTTGTTTGGTTGTAGCTCGGGCGAAAAGTTCGCCGCTCTGCTGTAGATTTATACTACTGGAATATGAAATGATTGAGCATGCTTTTTATAGTAGACCATTGGTCCAGATATATGATAGCTCGTGTCCAGTCCATTTGACCAATATCAGTAAACACTTTCACCACTGACTTTTAATTCAGCTGTGATTTGTTTGGCCGATCTTATTCGCCGAATAAGATATGAAACAACAACAACTGCATTCACAGCAGTAGCACTAGCAGCATGAAGCAATTGTTTTGCTTCATCATAAACCTTGACATTGTGTGTGTCTGTCTGTGTGTGTGTGTTGTTGTGTTGTATAAAAGGAAGGAATAATTAGTTCTGCATCGTTACCTCCTTTAATGCGAGTTACTCATGCATTACTTGCTTACTCTACGCATTTGTAAACTGCATTCATTCATTCATTCATATTCATTCATTTGTTTCATTACTATATGCAAATGTTTTAAAAACATTCAATAAAATCAATTTTTTCAATATGCAAATTATTTAAATAGAAGAATTTTTTTTCGTTAATTCATTCATGTTTTATTTGTCTATAAATGAACTTTTAATTCTATAAAAATTAACCTATTAAAAACTATGTTTTTAAAACTCTCTATATTTCATATATCATAAATACGCAGTGACAGATCATTTTTAGGTTAATTGTCAAAAGTGACAAATCTGTTATTAGAGTCATTTCCATGGTTACAAAGGGGCACATATTCCTCTCTTCCTCCTTTTCAAGCACTTTCAGTGATCGGTTCGAGCTGAAATTTTAATAGAATGTAGTGTTCTCGACAATGAATCTATCTGCCAAATTTCAGCACGATCCGATCACGGGAAGTCGGTTAATTTGCCGTCGCAAGGGGAACCCTCATACTTACTGACATACAAATGCGAAGTTAATACAGAGAGAGTAAAAATAACCTAAATATCCGTACAATTAGAAGCAAAATTTTGAATTTCTTATAAACGGTATGTTTATGAAACACCGTGTATATTAAGTAATACCAATAATTATAATTTTGTGTTGTTTTCCACGTTTGGGTTGGAATTCCTTCCTTATAATTACTCCATTTCGACATGAATAAATTAAAAAATGCGTGAGCGCATGTTTTCTTAAAGAAAAAATTCGTAGAAGATGTTATGGATAATTTCCTACATACTTACGCCTTTCAGAATATCCATGTAATATGCAAATAAATTTGAAGAAAATATAAACTTAAATAAAACACTTAATAACTAGGTAGGAAACCAGAATAAAATAAAATTTCAACAAAATATTATAAGATAACAAGTTTGTGTGATCATAAACAAATATTAACTTAATGACAAATAGATGGCACATGATTATGATTCACACCACTTAAAAATATCTTTATGAATAATCCTGGAAATAAAATACTTTCACTATAGATTCGGGCTAATGACTGTAAAGTAAAATGTGTAACAATGTGTAGTAGGTAAGACATTCTCAAACAATGTCAAACAAAGTAATTTAATTCATTGTCACTTCTTTGATTACAAAACATGTAATAGGATTTATAAATAAATAAACAGGTGCTAATAATTATTTTCTACAACTTGTAGCAAGCAACTATTTTACGTTTCTTTGAGTTACATTCAAGAAAATGCCTTAAATAGTATAATTTGCTAAATTATATATATGGCTAAGTTTATGGTAAAAGTTTCTTCATATTATAAAATATTTTACTCGAACATGTTGTTTATATGTAAGTCATTAGTGTGGTAGTAATGATTGCAATTTTGTAAAAGTTTACCTTCTTATTTTCTGCAGTTATTACTATTATTAAATTGTTGTTCAATAAAAGTGATAATGAACCATTCAAGTGGAAATTATAAATTTATAAATAAATTTATTTGCAAATATTTATGCCTTGATGCAAAGACCTTGATGTAATGATGAAATATCTAATAACAAAAAAGTTTAATTATCGATTTCGATTATTATCACTTCCAGTAGCACTTAACACTATTTTTCATCGCTTTAATTAATTACTACTAGACTAGAAGTGTTTGGAATTAATGATTAAAGGAAGTTATGTAAAGAATCATCAACAAAATTTTTGAATATAGAAAGTTTTTGCTTCATACTTGTTGTTTTACTTTAAAAGCAAAAAGTATTTTCCTGTTGGATTATTAATTAGTGTTAGATCTATTTTAAGCTAATTATGTAACGCTTCTTTTTTTACGCTTCCTATCAGAATTTTAAATGAAGAATTGTTTGCTAAAAATTTAAAAAACGATTTTTTTTTTTTGGTGTGAACGTTTCATGTTTATATAACACATTTTAATTATGATGTGTTCTCAGAGTAATTTAATAAAACGTTAGGTTTTAAATACTGTTAGGTTTTCAACTAATTTTAATTTAAACTACAATCAAATTTCGCAAAAGGATTCTGAAATAAAATCGTTTTATAGGAAAATTCCAGTTAGAGAAGTACATAATGTTAAAACAGTAATAAAAAATGTAAAAATTATAAACTAAATTCTTTAAATATGAGAGATATGGAAAAATATATATAAAATTAATTTAGAAAAATTTAATTTTACTCAATATTTCGTAATTTTATGCAATTTAATGAAACTTCTTACAATTAGTTTATTTGAAATATAGTCAACTTATAGAACTTTGGCTGTTTTATAATATAAAATTGTTAAACTTATTTATAAACAAAAGCCTTTAAGGATAAAACACGATTTTTACGGTCAATGTAATTTTTATGAACGAATAATTACAATTATTAGTAAAGAAACAAAATAGAAAACTAATTTTGCATATTAAATGTGTGTGCCACATGTAATTTACTTTCATATATGCTAAATTAATTAATCAAATTGCAGTATTAATCAATTCAATATTACTTTAAATCAATTATTTTATTACTATTGCATAAAAAGTTGGAAGAAGCAGAAACAGTTGTAATTAATTTGTGTCATAAATACCTATAAGTTTATTTTTTAATGAACTTCATTTTACAAGCCTATTAAAATCTATCAGCTGTGTAAAAGTGTGTAAAACTAACATTTTTTAATTTAACCTAATTTAATAAATAAATTTCACATTCTCTTTTTTTTAACAACAAATTGATGAACTTTACAAGCATTTGTTGAAGTTTTATGAATTTGTAGGGCAATCCATTAAATAATTTATATATATTTTTTTTAATAGATACAAACGATAATTGATAGAACATTTAAGTTTATAATAAACCTAATTATAGAATTATGTTAACAATAATTGGCAAAGAAAGTGCTTTATTATTAGAAATATTAATTGAATAGAATTTTCTACATTGTCTGTTTCCTAGACGAAGAATTGATTAATAAAATGCTATTAAAACGAATGCTTTTATTTAATTCATTATTGCTAACATATTTTATCAACGTAGCTGATAAAAACTAGGTTGAAACGTTTTCTATTGATAAATTATTCTTTGGATTTCGAAACGTATATTAGAGTGTAATAAATAATAATAAAGAATCTGTCAGATGTTTGAATAGATTGTAATCATTATCTATTGTCATGGTCATTTACTTGTATAGCTGATTTGATTAACTTATTCGAAGTATCTTTGAACTATCTAATTGGTAGTTCATAAAATATTTACACGACAAGAGGGTCTACAACGCCGTAAAATGAAAAAAGCCCAATAATTTCAGCCACTGATTTATTTGAACATTTTTATATATTTAAGGTGAAGTGGGGTAAGAGTGACATGGTTTTTGCTAAGTTTGACTTTCAACCCATATTTCTTTAATTTGTTTTATAATACTTTAACAGTTATTGAAATTAACGAATAATTGAGTTAATACGCTTTAATTAACATTGGAAAAAACGCCAATTTCACTTGTATATTTTATTTTTTTAAGAAAATTGTAAAAAATCCAAGCACTGTGCACTTGCTCCGAAAATGGGGCAAGTTTGAAATCGACTATTTAAACCGATTTGAAACCTTATATCATATGCTACTAGGCAATACCATAACTATTGAAATTTTTGCTTTAAAATGCTTTTTACCGCATTCTTCTTAAGAGGGGCGTATAGTTCTTACAAAATCTTAGTGCCTTCATGGTTTTATAGACATTATCAAAACGAAATGAGATAGAGCAATGCGGTTTGAACTACTGTGTTCTGTATTAAATTATCTTCGAATTTGGATACGATTCGATCAAATTGAATCGTTGATTTTAAAATAAACGGCACATATGCTCTTACCCCGCCACACGCTATGCACTTGCCCCTTGTCACAATATTTACGAGGCAAGAACAGCCTACTGTTTTTCTCAATAAATCTTAATAATTCAACGTAAATTATTTATTTAAAGTAAAATATAAACATTATTTTTTAATACTTTTCAAAAATAATACCACAAAACACACAATTTTTTTTAAAATTACAGCTGTTTTTTGATACACTCAAACTAGACGTGCTCTTTGCATGCGGTGCTTTGGAACTGATTGGCATAAATCGGAGATTTCCCTTATTAATTCGGCGATATCTACATGTATAGGATGACATTAA
>JAODFZ020026442.1:0-10895 GCA_027574845.2 Deinopsis erosa
AAATCCTTTTAAAATTCTAGAAACGAAGAAATGAAAAACGTTTTTATATTTTTCATTTTAATCAAATGAAAATAAAATAATTAATCAAAAATAGAACAATGGCGCATTAAACACTGATAAATTTGGAAAATAAGCACGTACCATTTGCGTTTAATCTAACCTCAATTAAAAGCGTTACAAAAATAGACCTCAGCTATTAAATTAATATTATAGATATTACCTATAATCTATAAGGTAGATATAAAATAATAATATTAAAACCAGGGGTGAAAGTTTGAAAGGTTTTCTGGAGGAACAGGAAGAGACAAGTATATAGTACAGTAGAGTCTCGTTAATTAAATAAATATTAATTATTTTTCATCATAATATGATCACATTTATGACATAATTTGTATGAAGACGAGGGTTAACATTTTATGAGAAAATTTAGATTATTTTCTATTTTTCATAACAATTAAGTATGTCATTATTTATATCACAATATATGATCATTTAAAGCAGACTTAAGAATTTAGTTATTTTTATGAAATAGGGGACCAAATTGTGTTATTAATTGTGTGACTCTGCATTTATTTATTTACATTAATGTGCAGTATCAAATTAAGTAAAAATTCAGAAAAGGCACAAATTCCACTTCCATAATCTTTGAGGGAACAAATTCCGCCGTGTTCCTGCACACATTCACCACTGATTAAAACTATAAAGTTTCTTGTAAGATAACAAAGAATAAATGAAAATTGAACAAAAACAATATTTATGCATTTTTATATAATAATGTTTAAGAAGAAACAAAAAACATTGCACAATAAATAAACAATTATCTCACATTCATTATACATACAGCATATGAAAAATAAACAAATGAATGATTAACTAGAAGCTGAAAACAATGGACTACTTGCGCAAATTTTCTTTCTGAGAAAAATTATAAGAAGATGATAACTTGTTTACTTTGTAATTGTCACAAGTTAAATATTATAATTTTAAAATTACTTTCCTAATATTAGTAATAAAGTTCAAGATTTAGAAAAATCACACTATTTTATAATGTGTTAATTAACTGATTCTATTTCATGATTTTAATTTTATAAATGTTTTGATAAATTTAATTATTAAAAATTTGGGTAATTTTGAATTTGAATATATTAAAATATTGCATTTATATTAAAACAAAGATTATAAAGTAAAATATTGTTTTCATTTAATTTAATTTAAAATAAAAAAGTAAATTAATAGTTATTTACATTGCAAGGTGCAAAAGTGAATTTTTCGGTCTGAGAAGTTTTATAAAACATTCAAGGGACCCCCTGATCCCATATTATATTTAAATCAATATTTACGATATAATAAAATTTTATATTTCTATTAAGATCTATTCTTTATATACCGCTATAATTATTATTAAAAAAAAGGATTTCTCCAACGTTTCCTTGTAGCAAGTTTATGGAATTTTTGGTTCAACAAGTAATTATTTTTTTGTATCCGTTTTACTTCGTGATGCCCTTTGCACGCTCTGATTTTGCTAATTGCTTAATGGTTAATCCGGCCCCGTCTAGAATAACAAATGATTCATATGAAAATTTTATATTTACTTATATCATGTAAACTTACATAAAAAGTAAATTTGTATGTTAATCGAGAAATACTGCATTATATGAGCACCTACTTTTTATTTAAATGAATAAACATTTCATAACAGTTTACAAACAAAACGTACTTGCTTAAAATTTTAAACGTATGCAATACAATTACTGCATTAAAATAAACATTGGCAGTAATTTTTATCAAAATGTAAAAGAAACATTCCTAGATCATTAAATGATTACATCATAGAATGCATACAAGATTCAAGAATGTAATTATTTGATTCATTCAAGTTTAACACGTATCGGAAATTCAAGATACGACAAGGTTATTAGAACTGGAAATTCCCAACAAACACTTGCGGTTAATTTTTACAATCAATATCACCGAATAAACCAATAAATAAGTGCAATAAACAATAGGACGCATAGATGAATTAAGTAATAAATTTCCATTCATTTAACTTTAGAAACAATTTCTATTCAACTATTTTTCGCTTTTTCTTTTCAATTGATTTATTATTATTCATTGCGTAAAGTGATTTGATTTATTGAACTTGAACTATCGAACTTGCATTATCAATCTTCGAGTAATTTATTTAGTTCATTTCAATTCAGTTTATAAAGCGACTTCAATTAGTTAATAATTATAAATTGAAAAAAATTGCGTCGCCTTTTAAAGAGGATGCAAGTTGCGTGAAAGTGATTTCAAAAAAAATTGTGGGTCACTTGCTACTTTCTCTATAATAAAACGTCGTGTCTGAATCATTCAGTAGACACGAAAACGCCACCGTAAAACATCCATATATAAATAACATTAAAAAAAGTGTTCAATGTTAGTTTACATTTAGTGTTTTTTTACAGATAAATGAAAATGCATTTAGCAAGTATTGTGATTGTTATTATAGCAACAATATATGTTGCACATGGGGAATTACTAAATAATTGTTTATCACCAAATGATCATCGCAATCCAAACCAAAATAGTAAAAGTAATTTGTATAATGGACAACAGGGATTTTCTCTAGCTTTATTAGAAGCTATTAACAAACTTCATCCAGATGGAAATATATTTTTTTCACCTTATAGCACTTATCATGCACTATTGCTAGCTTACTTCATCGCTGGTAATCAAACTGAAGCTTATTTGAAGAAAACTCTACGTATACCTGAATCACAGGTTTGTTTACAACATTCATATGAAACTAATTTCATTAAAACTTCTTATTTTCTATACAGGAAAAAGTTGATGTGTACAACGCTTACAAATGGGATAAATTCACAATGCAGACACGTTCAAAAAATACATCATATGAATTTACAAACGCAAATCGTATCTATGTTGAAAAGACAGTAAATATACGCGATTGTATGACGAGTCTCTTCAACGATGAGTTGCAACTGAGTGATTTTAAAGGAAATGCGAATGGGGAACGTTTAGGAATTAATAAATGGGTTGAAGATCAAACGCATGATATGATTACGGATTTATTACCTCCAGGATCGATTGATCAAGCAACAAATTTAGTTTTGGTTAATGCTGCTTACTTTAAGGGCATTTGGGAGAATAAATTTGATCCAGCCCTGACTAAACCAAAAGTGTTCTATATTTCACCATCGAAACCAACATTTGTTGATATGATGCATGTTGAAGGCGCTTTCAATCATGGTTGGTATTCTAAAACTCCTAAAAATACCTTTTTATATTTACCTATTCTTCATTGCAGAGGTGTCTGATGTTTTAAAGGCTCATATTCTGGAATTGCCGTATCAAGGAGGTGATATTAGTATGTACATCCTTTTACCTCCTTTTGTCATGGAAGATGGTGTTGAAACAATCCTCAGAGAATTAACATTGGACCGTTTCAAGTCTCTGGTTGATGAAAATAGTTCACTTTTGCCACGTACAGTTAATGTTGCACTACCAAAATTCTCTCTAGAAAAAACGATCGAATTAGTACCGGTGAGTTAAAAAATTATAGTTCACTTTGGAAAACAAAAATTTGACATATTCGGTTAAAAATGTCATTGAATAAACGCTAAATTCCTGTAATAAGAACATAAAAGTTCGCTAAACTTTTGTTGGTGTGCCCGATATTATTAATTTTGACGCAATGGCATTACGTAATCTCTATTATATGACAAAAACGAATAAATTCCGTGCCAATATTATAAATTCATTGAGGATGACTTGTTCACCAACACATACGAAAGATCAAAACGCATTATGTAAATATAAATCATCGAATTGTCTCGATAAATATGGTAATATTTCAACAACAAACGAAAGTACTGAAGAACTGCAAATTATGTTACCAAAAGTCCTAACCTCGAATAAAACAAATAGTGCACAACATGAAAATGCGTCGAACTCTGAAAAAAGCAAGAAACAGGAAGATTATATTAACGTGAATGAGAACTTGGAAAAATCTGGACCATACCGATTGGAGGTGTCACGTGATATTAAAGATGGCGAATACTTTGATCAAATTAATGAATTGAAACGTCTGTCAACAATGGAATATGCGAAGCACAAGTCCACCCTACAGCCGTGTAATATGAAATCGCGCGATGCTGATGAAGTTTCTTACATGATGGAAACACAACGTTCCGTAAACAACAAGCATGTTTTATATCCTATTATCAAGAATGATGCAGTAAGACAATTTAGTACGTTCTCTAATGGTAAAGACCTAGCTAATCGTATTACAAACGAGCAAACAATACCATTGAAAGCATTTGAAGATAGTAAAAAGTTTAGTTCCTTGCATAATGAATTGCCATTGAAAAAAACCAACAATACAAAACTGAATTCGAACTTTTACACAAAACTGCCACCTTCTATTGAAATAAATCAAACACGGAATCATACAAACAATTTGTTTAAATTGTCAAAAGATCATATTTTTGATACACCAGCAGCAAGTAATATAGATGATTTTAATGATAATAATACTGGCAGATATATTAATAAACTGCTGACACAGCAAAATTATTCCACACGGCCAGAAGATGAATCTACAGATAACAAGAACAATCCTAAACCAAATAGATCAGAAATTGATGAGGAAATGTTACAATTGTTAGAAGAATGGGGTCAAACAAAATCAGATGGAACACGCATCGATTATTTAAAGTATTTTAGTTTGCGAAAGGATAAACCAATTGATAAGTGTAAGGATGAATGTAAAACTTCTGGAAAGAAGGAGGATGTGACTGAGAAAAAACCTGAAGTAAGACGTCCAGGAAAGTTTAAAATCAATCCAACAACACGTTCATTACTTGAAAGTTGGAATACAACAAATGAATCCATGTATCAACGGATGGATAATTTAAATTTTGATTTAATTAGTAGTAAATTAAATGAAACAACTTCATTTAGTAAACAAGAAACAAATACCGATCAAGGTTCATCAATCAAACGTCGTTTCAGCACATCAGCTTCTAATTTGTATAACCACAATTTAGAAAAAATATTAACAGCTTATACTACAGGAGAAATTGATCGCGCCGATGCAAAGAGCGATTTTACTACGATGAAAAAATTACGTACATTGCCTGCTGCAACGAAATGTCCTACTCCAAAAGATTTAAGTTCTGCACCGATTCCACCTTTACTTCGCTTGAAAAAGAAAAACATGTCTAATAATACAAAATTATAATAATTGTTTCTGATTAATTGAAAATAAAAGATGTTCATACTGCAGTGAATATCTAATAATTTTAAAACAAAACCTACGAAAGTTTCTTTAAAAATCGTATTGCTTTGCCTTTTTTTTTTGTTTTACGTTGCGTTGACAATGATTTTATTATTATTTATTATTAGTTTCTAAATGTCTAGAAATTAATTTGGTGATCTTTTCTTAAATAATTTTAAATTTATCTGTGTTTTTGTGTTAAATTTTGTTGTGAAAATTGTATATGTTCACAATGGCATTACATAACATTAATTTTAAAATGGAAGTGCTCCCGAAAGTTTCAAAAGTTGTTCGTGTTGCGGTGATGTCCACAGCTAAGCCATTACGTCTTTACCATGCGAATATATGCAATCCATCAATAATAATTAAATCATCAGTAAGATCTCTATCAAAGTTTCTTAAATATAATTCTAAAAGGAAAGATGATGGAAAGTCATCTAGCTTGTCTACGTCATTTAATAAACAAAAACAAATTGTGCAGTATGGTGGTCAACTAAACATAATGAAAATGAATGGAACACAAAAATTTAATCAATTTAGTACTTCAGTTAATATTGATTTGGAACCAACAGAAAAAATTGTCAACATATGCCCGAATCAAGCATCGAATGAAAAAAATTTTGATATAACAATATTAAATTCGCAAGTAAATAATATTAAGCAAAAGAAACTGCCTGAAGTACATACACAAAAGACAAAACTTCAAGCAATAAAAAGCTTTACTAAACAATTATGGGACAAACATAATATCGCTAAATCTGAACAATACTTTAAACATATACATCCAATTACGAAAAGTTTTAGTATGATTGTGAACCCTAGTCAGAAATCACAAAAAGTTAAAACAAATCACGAAACACGAAACGTTTCCTGCGTTAAAGCGAAACGAATACCAGTTCCATGGATGGCGTATTCTGATGTTATGAAACCTAAACAACAACCCCTTATTAAATATCCTCAGTTACGTAATTTGGGAGTGAATAAAAAAGGAAATAAAGTTGAGCAAGTAGCACCGGTAGAAGAGTTGTTGAAACGAGAATTTAGTACAAGTAACACAATTGAAAAACCGACGTCCCGATTTGTTAAAGCATTAATTGAATGGACAGATGGAAGATGTGAAAATATTGATGATTTAATGCCAATTGACATAAAAATGCAAAAAAAATTAAAGAAAATGTTTTAAAATATAATTTCCATTGTATAAACAATTCCTAACATCATTCATAAATAAATTATTTATTATTTATATATATATTTGTTTGTTACTAAAATTTGCTTATTAATTTATTCACAATTTTAACGCATCGGTCTCTTTTTGCATGGTAGATACTTGAACGAATGGGTATCGGAAATCTATTCCGTTCAGATGCTGATTTTTCGTTATTAACTGGATCAAGATCTGTTAGTTTGGGTGAAGGGAAACATAAAGCAAAGATTGAATTAGATGAATCGGGGACCACTGCTGCTGCTGCAACAGCAATCTTCTCATTTCGTATGATGAATGAAGAACGAATTGATTTCAATTGCTCACACCCTTTCGTATTCCTAATCTATAATAAGCCAAATCATGCTATGTTGTTTATGGGTGTTTATAGGAAGCCATAGTTTAGTTGTTAATTTGTTAATATTTACTTATTACATACTTACCTATTTGATTTCAATAAATTTAACGTTTTTTTTATATCATCCGTTTGTTTGCTTCTTTGTTTTAGGTATTGGAAAAGTTAAATATCGGCAATTTGTTTACACCTCAAGCTGATTTTTCATTGTTGAGCGGTGTGCAAAAGGTTGAGTTAGGTAGGGCCATTCATAAAGCTCGAATTGAAGTTAATGAGCAAGGAACAAAGGCCGCTGCTGCCACAGTATTATTCACATTTAGATCAAGTCGTCCTGTTGAACCAGCGATGTTCCATTGCAATCATCCATTCGTTTACTTAATTTATAACAAAGTTGAAAAGTCTATTTTGTTTACTGGAGTATTCAAAAGACCTTATTAGTTGTTTTCTATTATATATAATAATTTTAAATGTTTAGTTTTAATACTAGTATTAAGTTTTACATTTTATACATGTATAAATTTAAATTTTAATAAACTTAAAAAAAAGTTATTCTATATTCATCTTTAATGTGTAAAAGAAGTTGCATATATACTCAACATAAATTTCATATTATTAATAGCTAATTTTATTTATTATAACTAAAGACTTTTAAGCGTATTATATTAATGCAAATATATTTACATAATCCTTTACATTTTATAATTATTTCAATATTTTTTAATATAGTAGTTCAATTGTACAATGGTTGAACAACTTTGTATGTATCCGTGTTAAGAACGACAAGTTTTTAATTTAATTTGGAAAATGTGTAAAGATGAAGCAAAACCTGGTGACGGTTTACGATCTTTGAAAACAACTGGTTTATTTAGGGCTGTAAATTTTGAATTGTATGCGAAACCAGTACGTATACATTCATATACAATAATAAATAAATATAACCTAAAAGTTTTTATATTTTAGAATTTAGTTATTATGGGATTAGGATTAATAAGTATAATTGGATCAGTGGGATACATAGCGTATATGAGAAGTGTTTATGATGATTTAGGATATTATACAGCACTTCGAGAAGATGGCACCGAACAATTTGTAAAACGAAAATCAAAATGGGATTAAAATTAGCAAAATTCGCATGATTTAGTAAATATGATAATATAAAGTTAACTGTAGAATGTGTATTTATATGTAAATTAAATTAATAAATTTATGACATAAACATTTAGTTCATTTGAACTACAAATCCATTTGCAGCTGTTCGTAGCTAACTTCACGTGTTTTAGACAAAGTGACAATTTTTGTTGCAGCTTCTTGTTAAATTTAATTAGAATATACACTTTATTATGTAGTTAATCGATTCAAGAATTTTATTTACATACTTTTTTCAATATGTTGAACGAAAATGAAAAGCTTAATATGGAAAGGTTGTGCCGTTCGTGTATGGCTGAGGTTGCAGAAGGAACGGAAATGCGGAGTTTGTTTATTACAATCGAAAATGACGAAAAGCAAACATTACAACTAGCTGATATGATAATGTCATGCACATCGATACATGTACTATATCGAAAAAGGTTATATAGCAAATATAAATGTAAAATGCTTCTAGATATTCGATGGTGATGGTTTTCCCCAGTCAGTCTGTTTGCCATGTGAAATGAAACTAATGGTAGCGTACGATTTTAAACAAGTTACCGAAAAGACGGATACTAAATTAAGGGAAATTACAAATCAACCAATAGATCAAATCGAAACGAAACCAATAATTTACCAAACGATTGAAAGTGAAGATGCAAATGAGCATAACAATATATATGCATTGGATGAGAATACACCGAAATTGATGAGTCGTTTTCAATGTACAATATGCTCAAAACCATTTCGTAATCAATCCTCACTCGATAGTCATAAGAAAACACATCCACAGAACAAATATTGTCAATTTTGTGAAAAGGATGTGCTTGATGACTTTGAAGCTCATTTAGAGACGCACAATTCGGATCTCTATAAACATTTTTGTAATGAATGTGGTATGGGTTTTCATAGACCGTATCATTTGGTTAAACATAAAAAAGAGCATAAAGCAGATGCGATTGCTATAAAGCAAGAAGAAGAAGATGCTACATTCGATATTGGTATTGAGAATGGCATTGCAAACGAAAGTAAGAGTAAATTTGAATGTGATTATTGTCATAAGGTTCTGACGACGCGTGAAGGCTTAAGGATTCATAAAAGACGCCACACAGGAGTTAATTTGTACAAATGCACTGTATGTTTTGTTGTTTCTACAGTTAGTTAGTTTATTAAACAATTTTTTTTAGGAATGTGAAAAGAGTTTTACAAAATGCAGTCATGTTAAAAGACATATGAAAAATACGCATAATATGAATTATACAAATCAAAATACTGAAAAAGGAAAGAAGGTAAGTTAAATTGTTTCATTTATTAACAATATGAATTTTATTTATGGTTTTAAAGATTATGGAATGCGAATTCTGTGATCGTAAATTTAAATATAAGAAGAGTTATCATCACCATATGCAAACTGAACATGAAATGGAAGATAATTACGATAGTGATACACCATTGAGTGCAATTGCTAAACCGGATGTTGATTTAAGTCAAGTTGAAGTAAAAAGTTCGTTTTACATATAATTAATAACACAAATATTTATTAAAATTTGTTTTGTAGTTACAGAGCCTGATGAAACTAGCGAATTGAATGATGCAAATGAAACAAAAGAGGAAGAAGATAAGGCTGAAGAGATTTCAGCAGCAGTTAAAGAACGTCGTCAACATAAATGTCATGTGTGTGAAGCTCAATTTTCTCGCAGCAATCATCTAACTCGCCATATGACTCTACATCGAGCTATTCTAGTGCACAAATGCAATTCGTGTGATAAAGCATTTGCTACACCTGAATTTTTAGACAAACACAATCAAGAGGATCACATTAATAAGCCGTACTTGTGTACAATATGCAATAAAAACTTTAGCCGTGGTGAACATTTAATTAGGCATCTTAAGATTCATGTGGCAAATGTGAAGAATCTTTCGCAATGTTCAGTTTGTATGAAGGAATTTTCACGACCCGATCATCTCGCGCGCCACATTAAAATACATGTACAACAGGATAAAAGACATGTCTGTAATGAATGCGGTAAGGCGTTTAATCGTTTAGATAATCTACGGACGCACCAGCGCATTCATACTGGTCAAAAAGACAACACAAAATTGCATTTGTGTGTTTATTGCGGCAAAGAATTCAATAATTCGAGTAATATGGTTAGTTGCAATTTTCTTTTAATTAGAATGATCGTTATTAATCCTTTTACTTTTTGTAGATTGTTCATATGAGAAGACATACAGGTGAAAGACCTTACAAATGCAATCAGTGCGGTAAAGGTTTTCCGCGTTCGCATGATCTGAAATGTCACGAGCGTACGCATTCTGGCGAAAAGCCCTATTTGTGTACTTTATGTGGCAAGTCGTTTAATAAGAGTAATAAGCTTGTAAGTGATTGTTTTTATTATACATGTACAGGGTGGGCCAAAAGTAATGTCACAATGAAAATTGGCTACCATTTTGTTAAAAATGAAAATAATTGAGCTCAGTTTTCACAAAAGTTTATTAAAGGATGTATAATTTATGCCATTAAGTTTAAAAAATGATATAGGCCAAATGACCACCTCCAGAGTTGATGCAAATTTGTGCTCGTTTTTTTGGCATTTTGCATTAAAAAAGTAATGTAATAATGTGAATGTATATTTTTGTCGCAAGTTGCTGAATTGGGTCTTGAGCATTGTTGATTCCAACGGAGCAACCCCTCACACAGCTAGGGCAACGATTGAGATTTTAAAACACCAATTTCCCGTCTGTGTGATCTCCCGTTTTGGCGTTTTGAACCAGATCGAGAGTTGTGACGGCACCAGACTTTTACTTTTGGGACTTTTTGAAATCTTGTGTTTACCGCAACAAATCAAAAACCTTACAAGCCTTCAATACCAAATATTCCGCATTATTTTGCGAGCAATACTGCAAAATGCCGTAAAACGAGCACA
>JAODFZ020026493.1:0-10868 GCA_027574845.2 Deinopsis erosa
ACTTGAATGAATTTATTTGCAACTTGAAAGAATTTAGGACTTTTAACTTTATCTTAAACAACTGCATTCGTTCGTATTGTGTTCGTCTAAATCCGAATTTACCAAAATGGCAGTTAAAATTTGAATTCAAATTTCGATTATTGCAAATATTTATTTTGCTATTTTATATTTAAAAATTATGATAATTTTAATTTATTATGTTTATACATATAAAAAACAAAATTCACACAAACATTTTTCTAATTAATATAAAATAGGAATATAATGTTGAACTAAAATGGAAACAAATTACAAGAGGATTTACATTATTTTTACAAATATAATTAACATTATAAAAATATGGGTAACATACTATAATTTGTTTTCATTAGTGATATAATTAAAAATAAATAATAAGAGAATATTTCATTACAAACATTATGTTAATTGCTTTCAGAAATATCAATTTCTGAATTAAAATAGTTTATAAAAACTGACTAGAAAGTTTATACTTACAAAAAATGAATTTAATCGGTAAAAAATGTAACTGTAGGAGAAACTGGCGTCGTCGGTTGCATCGGATGTCTTCTTGAGATGAAAGTCTTTAGACGAGATGATGGTATCACGTTATTACCGTTACACTGCTAAATTATAGAAATTAAAAGATGTATTTATAAAAATATCTAACAGTATCTTACATTCTTGGTCCAGATGCTATCAAGGCATTCATCCATTGTTATTCTTTGTGAAGGTATCAAACATAACAATTTGCTTATCACTTCTTTAGCTTCAATGGAAATATTAGCGAAATATTCATCAGGGAAACAGTAATCGCATTTTAGAATATTTGCTGTGGTTTCTTCCATCGAATCATCGAGAAATGGAGAAACGCCACTTAGAAGAACGTATAGGAAAACTCCAACCGCCCAAAAATCAGTATGCCTCCCAACAGGCTGTCCCAATACCAATTCAGGTGAAGCAAATTCTAAACATGCTGGTGGTAAGATAACGCTTTTTGTTGTATTGACACAATCACCGAAATCAATAAGTTTAACCACTGGCATTGAATGTGTTATGTCAACCATTACATTTTCAGGCTAGAAATTGAATTTCTCTATAAATTGATTTATGTTATGTATATTTATAGGCTTATACCTTAACGTCTAAATGAGCTAGATTTTGATGATGCAACCAAGCTAGAGCTGAGATTAACTGTTTGGTATATGTGCATACATCTGTCTCTGTGTACATATCATTTTGTGCAATGTAATTAAATAAATGAGGACCTCTCACACTAAAACAAATAGAAAATAGAATTCATCATATATAATCCGTAGTATGAATGCCTTACAGCTCAAGTACGATGGTATCTATTCCAGGAACTGGCGCATTATCAAATAAAGCCATTGCATGTATTATATTCATATGTTGCATTCCAGCTAATAGCGTATATTCAGCTTGTGTCACTTTATGTGGTTGCTTTCTACAGAATATTTGCTTTAATGCAACTTCTAAGCCTGTTCCACGATCTTGTGCTTTGCGAACCACTGAAAATCGTCCTCTATCTATTTCCTCGCATTCAATGTATCTGCGTTTAAATTGTTCTTGTTGCCATCGCAAGTTATCTGCCACTGGCAATGTAACGGTAACACTTGGAAGTGATACTTGCTTATTATGTACATTAACAACACGGAAACTGTATGTTTCTCCTGGTATTAAATGTTCGACTGTATAGGATAAGGAGTTAAGTGGTTGGCGATTGTTTGGTGAGAGCCATTCTCCAGTACCCAGCTTACAAAATTCAACATAAAATTGCTGATTGCAGTTGGAGTCGTTTTCCCATTCAAGTAAAACACTTGAACAAGAAATGACTTGAATTTTTGGTTCGCTTAGTAACGGTAATGAATCGGAGACATATAAAGATGCAGAGCATTGTGTCGAGCCAATTTCATTTGCAACAATGCATAAGTATGTTCCGGAATCGGAATTACGTGCATTATTTATAACGAGCATTGCAATACCATCATCCGATTGCGTCAAAGTGAATCGACCTCCATTGCGCATTACGCAAGGATCTGGTTCAATTTTTCTCCATGTTATTGAAACATTTCGTCCGCATGGTTTAACGCGACATTTAAATACTACTCTAGCACCATTCGATACTTTACAGTCTTTAATTTTATCACGAAATTCAGGACATGTAACTTCCGTTATAATATTCTCTTGAATACTCGTACCATCAATCGATCTTCTTCCTTGCACAAAACTTGGTTTTCTGAAGCGAAACGACCAGGCCTTACGGTTCCCATTTGAGAGTACGTGCGGCGGTAACCAAATTTCCTCTAAATGCGTATTTGTTCTAACTAGATAGCCCAGATTTGAGTCATAACGAATTATTGTTACTGCCTCACCTAATGTACAATCAGGCCATTCGCATATTATTCTTGCTTGAGTTCCAGGTGCCATAACATGATTATCGTACTAAAAATGTTTCTATTATATAATATACCATAAGTAATAGAGAATTGCCAAAAGGTGTTAGACAATCTTATTTATACACTATATACAATTAATGTTAGTTTATGCGAAACTTAATTCTATATTTTAAATGTGGTTATGGAAACTGTTTATATGTTAGTAGAACTTCAAAGCATTTCATGAAATATTGTATAATTCAAAAAGCATCAATAATCATGCTCACCAAATAATACGTTACATGTAGACCATTCCCGTTTCCATTTCAATTCGTTTATTTATTAAATAATACTTGGATGCAATTAACAAAATAATTTTGTATAATTTATAATAATTAAAATTTAATATATCACAGACCACTGTAATAGTTAGTTATACGGAAGCTTGCAGTCAAGTAACCTAAAGAAGAAACGTTCATAATTGGTCTTTAATCATGCAATAAATTAAATTGAAAGCATTTTTTGGCTAAGCTAATCATGCAGTCTACATTAATGTACTTACCGTTGTATTTTGAGTTTCCGACCATCTTCTACCTTCATCTTTATTCGTATCCAAAACTAGCGAATCACTTTTATGTTTATTACGCCAAAATCCATCTAAGAATCGCTTATGTTTGTTCTCTTTTACGATTTCAGCCTCCGATGGAATACCAATTGTATTTGCTTTATGTATCGAATTTGGATATTTTTTTACTTTTGGGGATTCTACAGGCTGGGTTGTTTGCTGTACTGATTTACGAAGAGGTGCACTCGATATATCAAATGGAAAACTAAATTTTAACAAATAAAACAAAATAAAACTATAAAAACGCAAATAAAACAAAATAATAAAATAAAAATAAAAAAAGCAGACAAAGAGAAGATACAACATGCTAAGAAGTTTTCATGCAAAGTAATCGTAGACAAACTAAGAATTAAGCAAGGTTATTCATTATGAGACAATTGTGAACTATACAAAAAATTTATTAGACACACCAGTATTATAATAAAAAATAATTAAATGAATATTTTGTTAATATATCCTATTGAAAATTTGTATTTCCATCACTTTTATCAATCAATATATTATTTATATACAATCATACATTCTATGTACACGTCAAAAAATGAAATTAATTATACAATTATAAATACAGCGAACATTTATCTCACTTGAAGTGTAGATCATAGAGAAGGGATATTTGAATTTATAATATAAATATAGCAGCAATAATTATTTATATCATTTTTTTTTTGGCGAAAAAGAGCGCGTGAGTGACATGTAAATTACTAGATATGCTCATGCTCCTATCAAGAAAGAATATTTACCTTTAAACAAAATTGATTATTTGTCATACATAAACATTATATAAAATCACACGTTTTTTTTTATATTGAGCAAGACATATAATTTTCCTTCTATATATTTAGTTTAATATAAATACAAAAATAGTAGATATATTTGATGAAATTATTGTTTTACATAAATAACTATCAATATCTACTATTTTCTCCATTAAGTTGATTAAATTTGAGGGAGCAAAGAGCTGGATTAGTGTGGCTATACCCGTGTAGAAATTTTTGGAAGTGCCTACTATTTGCGTATATTAGTGTTATTTTCATCTCATTTTAATATGTTAGAAATGAAGCAACCAATACAGTTAATGTATCAATTGTAAAATCCACTAATTTATAAAGATATTGAGTGAAATTATTAATTGGCAGACAAAATTGAAAAATTTAGTCCCATCACCAAGTTACATACATTTCGCCACACATGTAGTAAATATTTCTTTATTAATCACAACCAAAAAACAAAATTAAATTTTTTTCAAATTAATATACTCACGCATCTTTCGTTAATTCTTTTTGATAAGCAATTGGACTTTGTATGGCTTTAAGAAAATCTGTTTGCGTTTTTAAGATTGCGTCAATTGTTGACTGCCATTGTTCGTGCATTTCGGTGGTGGATGCTTGGCAAGTTAGTATTTGAGAAGCACGATTTGGATCCGTTGATTGTAATATAAATATGTCATCCTCCTCGTAAGATTTGAGTGACATTTTATTTACCTAATTAGAACAAACATTAATATTATCTTTGATTATGGAAACATTTGCATTACTACTAACCTGAATGTGTGTTTTATAATAATATTTAGGACTACTGAATTGATTTTTCTTTCCTGAGGATTCGGAGAATATAATACTTTGTTCAAATAGAAAGACATGCAACTCCTTATTTTTTCCAATATTTGCATTTGAAGTTGATGTTTCAGATACAATTAGTGGCCCATGCAATAGTAATTTACCCTGAGCTATAATATTTCCCTATAGAAAAAAAAAACATTTATTAATCCTGTACTTATTAATTAAATTAAAATTAGACTTACATCAAAGCCTTGCAATCTAGCAACATCCATCATATCATTAGCAGCTTTAGGAACAACAGTCATAACATGTAAAGCTTCTCGTAGCGTCTTAACTTCACTTTCAATGCCGGCTCGTTCAGTATGTTTTAATATATCACGAAGCAGTAATTGGTATTTCATTATCCTTTGAACAGGTTTTATAAGCAAATCACAAATTTGTAATTTATGTCCGAGAAGATTGCGTAGATCTTCAAAATATGTATCCAAGTATTCCGATACAATAAATTCGGACATTGGTTTGTTTTTGCAATAAGAAACGTACATATGAAGTCTACGTTCACATTTTTTAAATATAGGTCCTAATTCTCCAGGTTGTTCTAAACATTTAGTCAATTCCTTTAAGAAATGACTGAAATATGTGTAAAAATAAGTCACATATTTATATAAAAAAATATAAAATATAGAAAACTTACTTTTTATGCCATTCATAAATAGTTTCGATGTTTCCGAATACCAGTTTATCCCTTCCTCCTTTCAAATCTTCTGGCATTGGTATCTCACAGTTTGGATCCTTCATTGTTGCTATATATCCATTTATAATATTAGCTAAGTCATTTACATATTTTTCTTCAGTCTCAACAAGTTCCCGTAGCACATATTTTCGTTTAACTAAATGTTTTTCCATTGAATTTAGATTCTCTTCATCGGTTGGTTTGTCACTTTCATCACCACTATATCCTAATGCACCAGCCTCATTCGAACACTGTGCTGAAAGTTCCCTATGTGTATTCTCTACATCTCTTGCACTATCAATTTTCGTATCTCGAAATAATGAATTTCGTTCCTGATTTTCAGTATGTTGTTCCTGGAAAATTCATAAAAATGTATGAAAACTATTCCAAATCAAGTTTTATAATAAACTTCATGCATTAAATACTTTTAGAATATAAACTTTCTGGAAAGATTTTTTTTTACATAAGATGGATGCAATAATAAAATAATTTAACATGCAAAATCAACATATTATGAATATATGAATAATACAGGTTGTGCTGTTACTCTATTCCTGAAATATTATGTGCAATAAATTAAGTTAAAACTACAGATCATGCAACACACTGAAAAAATAATGTAGAGCAAGCTTTATATGAATATGAATCGCACCATTCTCTCCTTAACTATTTGCTCTATTTCCGCTAAATCGGCTGATGTAGCTCCTTCTAGTGATTTCAAAGTTAAACTAGACACCTAAGAATTGATAACATTGAATTTAGACACGTAACATAATAGAAATGATTAAGAATGTGATTAATAGGTGCTTACTCTTTTGCATGGATTTTCTTCAATTGTGGGAACTGATGAAGGTGGCCCAGTTGTAACCAAAATCGGTTCTTGAATGGGTTTCATAGGCGGCGGCAATTCAACCTCATCGTCTGCATCTTCTCCGCCGCCGTTTGCCAATTCAGTATTACCTAATGAGCGTGCACCGCGTAAAGTATTTCTATCTTCATCGTCTTCTCCTTCGGAAACTGAAGGCTTATTACCCATGTCTGTTGGAACCTGCACAAATAAATTTCATAGTCTAAGTCATGTAGGTAAACAGACATGTTATGCAAAGTAAATAAACCTTGAAAACGTCTTTTAATACTATTTCATAGAATGTATGTTACTGATAAGTAATGTGTGTTACAGATAGAAAAAGTGCTGATATAATTTATAGAATACTGATTCTAGAAATGTATGAAAAATATGAATATCATCTTACCTTAATCCGTTTATCGGATCCGGTTTTTTTGAGTGGTGGTCGTTCTGTGCTTGATTGTGTCTTTTCTACTTTTCCTTGTGACAGTTTTCTGAGTGGTGGTGGTAACCATTTCCGGCTAAAAAAAGTACATAATAAGATATCCTAGTGACTAACTAAAAACAACCAAATTATATCAATAAGAAGTATTTATTTTGCTTAACAATACCTAATACACGAACAACAGCAATGTTTGCGAATTAATTTTTTCATATTCTTTAGCATTTGACTTTTAGACAGGTTTAATTCAAATAATGATATCACGAAAATTAACACAAAATCTCATCTGCTTATCAAAATGATAAGATTTTTATACACGTACGTAACGATGCAATCTGTAGTAAGAAATAAAATAAAGAAAAATGAACGTACCACAGTAGTTATTTTACATATCATTAACGAATTCATTCACTTTTACTTTTAATTGATTCTTGACTAAACAATCCTATATTTTAAAGAGTCTAATAAAATGTGTGTCGTATATAATAAACGCTCTGCAACAAACTGACCGTTTTTAACCACTTAACAGATTAAATAAGAAATAAATATATTAAGACAGAACCGTATTTCAAATACAATGTATGTAATAGTTATTTGAATAGATTGTTATAAGTTAAGTCGAAACGTTTTTGTGTATAATTTAACCTTGCCAATTAAGAACAAACTAAATAAATGAACGTGCCTGCAAATGAAATTCGTTAATCATTCGTAAGAAAGAAAACGATTTCAATGCAAATACAACCCTGAATATTGTGTATTAATATTACTAAAAGGTTATCAGGTATTGCGTGTGTGGTTTACACCCTCTCTTTGCATACCATAACACGAACTTCTAAGCCATTTCACATAAGTTCGTTAAAAAAAAACCGTCCGTCCGTAGTAATTAGCAAAAACTTCTCTTATCGCAGAATATTTTTAAAAAGCATTTCTTTCTCGTATAAAAAGCGCGTTAAAAATGCATTCGAGTTCAAGTGTTATCGGGTTGTTAATAAAAAGAAAGAAAAGTGCAATAACTTACCCACTAAATCCTCTTCGTTTGTTGACAGGGGATGAAGTACTAATGCCACTGGAACTATCATTTCCTGCAGCATCTGCAACGAAGTTATATTAAATTGTATTATTTAATGTTATTACATGTTAATGCATAAATTTATTGTTATTGCTCCTTCACATAAATTAGAGTTCATATTCACAGTGACCTTTTAAATTAATAATCGTTTATGAGAAAATTGCAATAATTGTTTGTTTATTATGATTTGAATTAAACTTTTTCATTTCTTTATTGCACCACAATATTAATTTTAAACTAATTTGCTTTAACCTCTCAAACGGAAAATTAAAATAAAAGATAATTAAACTTAGAAATAATTAATACACAAATTTATATGCAAATATTAGATTTTAATTTTAGACGAAAATGCAATTCCCTAACTAACGCGAAGTTTTCTATTTTTTGAAGAAATGTGGACGTGCCAATTGCATGTATTTTTTCTATATCTGAAATTATCTATTGTTCAAATTTTTTACGCTCCTCTGAAGATTCGACTTAGAGAAATTTGGCCTTATTTAAGTAACTAATTTTAAATAATAAACTGAAACTAAAATTAATTGTTTAACCCAAAAACGATTAATTTGAAAAATCGCTTAACAGGAAATAACATCCTAGTCTTAGCAAAATACGTTATTCACTTGTCCCCCAATTTACACGGTTGAACATGGTGTACATCGAAATCCGTGTTAATCGAAAACAATGCAAAATGCGTAATTAAATCAGCTCTTTATTAAATTTAACCGTGTAAAAGCGAAAATGTAAATCGAGGAGTTCCTTATTCTTGAAATACAAATAAATAAAAGCAAAAAACGTGTAAAACAAGGGATAGGTGTATACATTTACATCGTTTCGTGTTACTGCGATTTCCACTGTAATTTATTACATTTTGAATATTATATTCAAAAAAAGTAATAAAATGTTATTGACTAAACAAAAGTATTTAAATATAAAAGTCAAGCTCAAGGTTAATTAATGACAGTACTTTTAAAAATATAGTAAAGCGCTCCTGAAAATAGAGAAGGTATTTTAAAATAGTTGATTCTATCCTTCGTAAAATTTGTAACAAAAATAATTTTAAATATCTGTTTCGTTAAATGGAATATAGACTTATATAATTAAATGAGATTACATTCAAATAAATTACGTATTTTCTACGTTTTTGCATTATCATGGAACTGTAACTAGCAGATTAAATAATCAATCACCATTGTTTGCATGAGACAAATTTCTTATTAAATCAATTAATAAATATTGCAAATGACTTTCATATGGCACAATAATTTATAGGAGGTGTAAAATATTATTTCAATTGATATCTAAATTAATTTTACACTACTTCAAGCAATTACAACTTGCCAATTATAATTATAAATATTTTGGAAAAGTAGCTTGCAATTCTAAACTTTCCTAATTACGTATATATTCAAACATAAACAATTAGCACATAAATTTTCATCAAGTGATTATTATATTATATTTGAATTCTAAAATTATAAAATAAATTAATTAAACTTCTTTACAATTGAATTATAAAAAAGTTATAATTTACTTCGTACATTTTCGCAAACTCTTATGCGCATTAAACTAAAATGTAATAAATTTCATAGTTAAACCATAATTAGTCATCAAAGTAATTACTTTTCTCTTAATGTTTCATTATTTATATGCAGTTTTTGACCGAACCAAATGCTATCAAATCATTTAATTCCGTAAGAGCAATAATACTAATTGATTCTCTGTTCTTTGCGTCATTGCTTAAAAACCTATACGGAAATAATAATACTAATGTAAAATTAATAAAATTTCAGCTGAAAAGTTGATTGGTTGATTTTTCACGTTTCATCAAAATAGTTTAATATATGATAATGCGAATAAATGAAAAGATGATTGCATGGCAAATATGATAATGTAAAACAATGGACTTTTCAAACACATATGATTAATGAGCTCATCGTGATTCACACTTTTATGATGTTGTTTGTTATCCAATGTTAGAATTACCTTGTTTTAAATATTTTTGCATTCTATCATAAACCTGTCTCATTGAAATCCTACCAACACGATTATTTGTTTCAGGAGGCGCTGATGAGGCCCTTGCAGGACGATTATTCGTATCCATTATACCAGCCAACAACATTATTTCAAAATTGATAATACACTGAACACAATATCACAATTTCATTTAAAAAGATTATTGTTTATAGCGAATGAGAATAGGAAAATGATTCACAATGTAATTTGTATTGATTAACTCTAGATAAAAAATGATAAACAGGCGTGACACCCTCCTTTATTTACATGCGATAAATCCTGCAAAAAGTTGTTTTTTTAATAAACGTACGCGTTTTGTTTTGATTTGAATATTTGAAAATCACCCAAATTTGGTTCTATTTCTATATCTCAATTACCTTGAAACTTGAAAACAGATTATTTTATAATTGTAAAATGATTCCTAATATGTAAAATAAAACTATGCAGATATAAAAATCTTTGTCTCACAATATATATTAACTAGAATATTAATATTTGAAATGTTTATAGTTTTCTGAGTTTCTCGGAACATATGTTCATGCAACGTCATTTTCTATAAGTCAAATACATACAATTTTCTGCAAACAAATAAGTTTTTTTATAAAATTATAAAAACAGTAAATGAATATTATTAATAATATATTAATATCCTAAATAAATAAATTCCTTATCACTGAATATACAATTAACTTTATTGTACTGTAATACCGGTGATATATTAATATATGTCAATGTTATAGTTTATTGCACATAAGATCTGAATATCTTAGAAATCGTATCATTTCTGTCGGCTTTTCAAATAGAAATTTAGTTTCGAATTATCCTTAACCTATTAATAAGTCTAATAAAATAATCTAAAAATCACTTTATATAAATATTTTTCCAACTCGTATCCAATAAATCCCCATACAAAGTATTGCAAAAAGAAAGAAGCACGCATATGAAATAAAAACAAAGTTAAAAATAAATTTGTTACAATTTTTTTCTCGTATTCGATATTAAAACTGATTTGATATATTCACTGGATGTTACATTTTCCACAGTAATAAAATCTGTCATCTATCACATATGAATATGTACTACACCATGAAAATATAAAAATCACAAAACAGCATAATAAAAGCAATTTTACTTAAAATGCGTGCAATCGATGTTTATAAACACATTTTAGTGCAATATTTTCG
>JAODFZ020026528.1:0-10070 GCA_027574845.2 Deinopsis erosa
AAATACAAAGTAATTTATCTGCATTGGTACACAACCGTATTTTCATTGTTTCAAACATTTGTTTACCGTTATTGTATCGTATAACACTCTACAGCAGTGGTTCCCAAAGTTGACTGGGCTCTGACCCACCTAACAAAAATTTCCAATCTTGGGACCCACCTTTTTGCTGTTTTAGAGAAAAGAGGGCATTAATATTGGTATTTATATATCCTATTTTTTTTATTCATGTCTTATACAGGGGCGAATCGCCTATTAGGGCCCACTCAACGCGACCCACTGGTGGGTCGCGAACCATAGTTTGGGAAATACTGCTCTACAGTATACTCTGATGGAACGTATACAACGTGGGGTATTACAGTATGTTATAAATAGATAAGAATCATTAGACCATAGCCAGAAAGTCAAAAATAAATTCAGATGAGAAGTTCTAAAACTTTGAATCAACATTTACCGTGAAACACCCTGTATATGTCTCATACTCTGTTTATAATTCGATCAAGTACGCAAATATAATGTTAAAAGCATAACGAAGCAAAGTGAAATGACTTGTGCACCAATTTGGGTTAAATAAGTAAAACCAGTTTTTCATAATTTAATAAATAAAATTATTCATTTATCTAAATTTTACTAAAATTAAGTATTTCTTTTTATTGTGAATACAGATATTTAATATACAATTACAAAACTTAAATGACATTCATAATATGAAAATATATGAAATAATTTACCAACGATTTTGATAATTACCTCCGCCACTTCCTCCGCCGCTGCTACCACCACGATTACCATTATTAAAATTACGTGAATTAAATCGATTATTCGGCGGATATTGATTATTATAAGGATAATTATTATCATAGAAATTTTTATACGGCACATTATGTTGTTGTGACGGCGGTGTTTGTTGCTGTTGCTGTTGCATTTGTGGTGGTGGTGGTTGTTGTTGTTGTAAATGTAGTGTTGTTTGTTTATTATTAAATTCATTTGTTGTATTCGATGGCAATGACACCTTTTTACTATCATCAATAAAATTCCGATTGTTTTTCGTACCAATAGATGTCATTATATTGGCTATTAGGTTTTTCGCTTCATTTAGAACATTTGTTTTATCTTGCAACTCATCATCGATTTTTTTCTCTTCCAAATTCTTATTAGCTGCTTTAAATACATCTTCATAGGAATATTCCTCTTCATCTGATTCAATATTTATTTTATTCTTTGTTTCTTCTTCTATTTTACGCTCCTCTATCGATGTTTTCTTATGTAAATCGCTGGATGTCGCAAATTCGTCATCGTCATCATCATAAAACTTATCATCATTATTGGTAGAGGACGCTGCAGTGGCATTATTCAATTTTCGTGTAAATGGACTACATTTGCCATCCTTATTATCTTGTTCCGCGCCCAAATTAACAAATTTGCGTAGCTTCTCAACGCGTTCCGGCTCTTTCGCTTCCAATTTCTTTAAATAGGTTATTAAACCATGCTGCTCCTCAGTTGATAAATCTTTGAAGTTTTGTAATAATGTTTGTAGATCCGAATCAGATAAACCATCCATATTCGATTGATTCTCATTTGTTGATGATGTTGATGTTGATGGCATATCTGTGTTTTGGTCATCTTTCTTTGATAATGATTCGAGAAATGAAGCTGTAGTTATTGGCTGACTTGATTTTTGTTTTGCCTCAGCCATACCGACCTAAAATACAATTAAAATAAGAATACACATACAAATTATGTACTGCAGGGTACATCAAAATTCAAAGTTATTCATAATGAATAAAAACACTTGGTGGGTAAAATTTTTGTGCATTTTATTTTGTTATCCTTTTTGACTCTGTTTCAGTGTAAGGTTGTAATATTTTAATATTATTATTTTTAGAATTAAATTTTTTTGAACAAATCAATATTCCATAAAATTAATGCTGAATGTATCAATATTTGATCGACTAGATATGAAAGATTTTAAACATTAGACGACTTGCAAAGTCAAGCTCAATATTATTAATACAGTTATTTATTTCATTTATGTACTAAAAGATTTAATATGGATCACATAACTAAAAACAATCGCAAAGATGCATAATTTAGGTGGCTTTTTATTCAACAAAAACGATAAAAATATTAGCAAATAGATGGTTTATGTTTACTCAGGAGCGTAATCACCATCTACTTCAAGAGCTGCTTTCCAATTGCTTGGCAAAAGGTCGATCCTATGGGCAAAGAAGTCACTCTCCTATATGGAGAACTGAGTACGCTCCGAAATAATCATTAAATCATCTATAATATTTTTATCGTTTTTATTGAATAAAATTTGTTGGAAAAAAAGTTGAGATTATTGAGATCGCTTTTTGACTCCGCCGCCTCACGCATTTTTATTATCTATTATTTTGCTTTAAAAATCATTGAACAAAACATCCATTTTGTCAACGAAACAAAGGCATTACTTATGCATCAACCTTTTGTCTATTACGGTAAGTAATTTGGCAATATAATAAAGAGATATGTATTTCTCTATATCAGCGGTGGGCAAACCGCTGCCCGCGGGCCCCATGGGGCCCTTGACAGTTTTACATGCGGCCCTCCATGCATTGTTATATTAATAAAAACTTTCCTTTTCTTTATATTTTCATAATTATTACCTTTATAATTGGTTTGTAAGAAATAAATAATGTATCATTTGTATGTTAGCTTTTTTTATATCTTAATTTTTTGTCGTTCCCAACGTAATTAGTAAGTCATTATTATTTCTTTTCTTTACTGCGGCCCTTTTAGTCTCACTATTTGCGCAAACTGGCTCTCTTCAAAAAAAGTTTGCCCACCGCTGATCTATAAAGTTCTATGTAGCTACATATTTGAAAATTATTAATTTAATTACAGTGAAACTCGGTTAAATCGAAGTTCAAGGGACCGACAAAATTACATCGATATATCAGAGGTTCGATATATCAGGATACTATTTGTATTAATTTACATTACATTATGTGCCACCGGACCGAGAAGGAACTTTGATATACGCGAGTTCGATATAACCGAGTGTCACTGTCTATGATTACTTACTATTATATTAATTTAAAATATTCTTAAATCTTTCATATTTTTATATAAAGTTTTATTAAAACATTCATTTGAGAGAAACTTTGTAATATCACAATCTGTGCTTCTATAAAGCTTAAAAGTAATAAAATTGTAATAACCAAGCGATGCACAAGAATTTAAAATTTTAAAAAATAAATATTTTTTATATACAATTACTTATATACTTATTAGATTAGTGTAAAATTTACGAGTCTTTCAAATCTGTGATTTTTAAAATTTGGTTTTACAGATATATTAGTTGCTATTTAATAATAAGTATTAGTAATAAAATTGGTATCAATTATTATCTATTCCTAGATTTTATAACATGCTTTACGTTTTTGAAAATGTAGCATTACGCAAATTCCAGGATGACCGAACACTTTAATGAGCAGAAATGATTAGTAGAAATATTTTAATGGTAAAAATCCTATAGGAGTGGTAATTTTTATATTAACCAAGAATAGGTATCATGGGACGACTTTAAAATAGTCGATGTAACATTTGTTAACATTTGTGAACGCCTATTGGTTTAAATGTAATAATAATTTATTGCTGGAAATCAGTGTGCCTAATTATCTGATATTTCTGTAGGTTTATTTTGTTGCTTTTGTCCTTTCCTAATTTATTTCATAATTGTTCTACAAAAAAATAACAGGATAAATGTATAAAGAATTTATATTAAATTAATAAGATTAATAATTTTACTACAGATTTACCTCATTTATTTATTATATTAAATCTTTATATATTTTATATATAAAGCTATTTCCATATTGTATTAGTGATCAAAAGTTATGGAAAAATGCATATAATTAACAATAAGTAAAAATTAATATTTCCAAGTGATTAATTTTTTAAAATTTCGAACATAATATGCATAAAATACAATAGAATTAATTAAATCTTTATTTGAAAATACAAATACCTAACCAATCTACGTATGAACTGAGAAATAATTTTGTGCAATAAATCTCCAAACATCTGAAGAAATCTTCTACAATGATAAGTTTGATAATATAGTATTAGTTTAGCAGTTAGAGCAGTGGTTCTCAATATGTTTTATGCAACTGTTTGTAGTTGTAAAACAATAACAATTTCTTGCTTTGATGTAAATGTTAAGTGAGTTGATTCACCATGGCTAAGAAAAATACTACCACAGACAATAATAGTATTCTATTGTCTATGATACTACTATACCTACGTTACATAATGAGTGACCTATTTCAAATTTTATTTATTTTATTTATTGAACTGTAATAACTTTTTTTTAAACTTTAATTATATTCATATACACTAGACTCTCGCTAATTTGGCACTTTTTAGTTCGGCTCTCAATAGTCCGGCATACGTAGTTTTCGTAAGTAGGTTAGGTTTTCCGGTTTTTCGCAAATATTTCATAAACTATCATGTTTATGATTAGAATAGAAAAGTTTTTAAAATTAAATTTGCAACAAGTTTTGTTGTTATCATGTTTTCAAAATTATACATTTTCAGCTTATTGTTAGTATCAATTGCAACACCGATATCATTAATACTGACTGCCAAAGAATTGCAGAATTCACTTTAAACCACTAGTAAATTTGTTCAGTTCATAATTGTACATAATTAATGTCTAGTTGAATCAGAATAATTCATTAAAAATGTTTCCATTATTGAAGTCCTTAAATTTTGTTAATAGTTCACTCATTATGGAACGTGGGGTAGTTTTTAATTATTTTAATATTAAAATACTTACAGCACCGGGGACAAGAAAGCAAGAATGTATCTCATAGGCCCATTTTCTCATTTCTTTGGCATTGCCCTCTTTATACAAATCAGTAATTAAATAAAATAATAAACTATTTGGATCGGAATTCAAAAGTACATAATTCATAAAGACTGCCAGGTAAGGCAAATGATCTTTATGCCACAATTGTGATAATGACTTAAATGGACCATGATCTTCCAATTGACTCTACAATCAAACACACATTAATTACAATAATACAGAGAGAGAGAGAGAAAATAGCCAACTTACAACATCCTGCTCAGAAATCTCATCGTCCTCCATACTGATAATGGATTGTTGTGAGATTTGCGGCGTTGCAGCATGAATTGGTGAACTGTTTGCCAAGACACGTCCATGACTAGGACCAGAACCACGCAAAGGCGATACATCACTCATTGACATATCCATTCCAATCTGCTAATAGTAAAATATTATAAACTATGTGAGAATTTTTAGATTGATTAGTTGCTTACATGTTCGAAACTACAATCAGCATCATCTGTATTTGCTGAATTTCGATTGCTATTTGATCTGCGTGTTGCTAGAGGACTTGGATATGGCGGTGGAGGTGTTCCTGGTGGTGTGGCAGTCGTATCAAATCCCTCATTCCTACTCAAATCGCTCATACTTTCCGAGGCTATAAGGCGCCGCGATGCTTCCGCTGGTGATAGATTTAGAAGAGATTCAGGACTTGACTTGGTGCGTTGATGTGTGTGACTTGGTGGCTAAAATAATTGCATTTTCTTATTATTTATATAGATAAGATATCAATTAATCAAATGTTTGTAATTGTGTAAATATACAATTCTAGATAAATCAAATTATACGCTAAAGAGTGGAAATTATTAGTTAGAAGTTAAATAAGAAAATTTGTTAATTGCGTTAATTATATAAAATCAATATAAATTAAGTATATGTAAAACAAAAGCTATAGATAGAATATAATGTGCATGGTGCAACTACCTACAAAATTATAGTTTTTATATACAAAATAATTTCAACCAAAAATATATTTTTTATATACAAAATAATTTTAACCCAAAATATATAGTATACAAAATAATTTCAAGACCAAAAATATATTTTTTATATATAGAATATACAGGGTGAACAATTTAATTTAAAACGATTGAAGTTTAACTTGAACTTTAAAGAAATATTCATCCAATATCTAAAATAATAATCAAATTGTTGATTTTTATTAAATAGCTATAAATTTAAAAGAAGACCTAAAATTACTAAAATCTAAATTTAAAATTTTATTAAAATGTATACAAAAATTTTTCAAAAAACATTGAAAATTGAATGCGAAATATTAAATTACTTAAAAAAACTAAGAAATAAATCAACATGAAAAGGATATTAAAATTAGTGCGCCAAATTGTATTTTTTTGTATGTTGTCATATTTAATTAAAAATGCTTTTAATTTTAATTAAATAGCTATAAATTTAAAAAAAAACCTAAAATTACTAAAAACTAAATTTAAAATTTTATTAAAATGTATACAAAAATTTTTCAAATATTGAAAATTGAATACGAAATATGTATTAAATTAATTAAAAAAAACTAAGAAATAAATCAACATAAAAAGGATATTAAAATTAGTGCACCAAATTGTATTTTTTTGTATTTGGTCATATTTAATTGAAAATCCTGTCAATTTTAATTAAATAGCTATAAATTAAAAAAAAAAACCTAAAATTACTAAAAACTAAATTTAAAATTTTATTAAAATGTATACGAAAATTTTTCAAATATTGAAAATTGAATGCAAAATATTATATTAATTAAAAAAACTAAATAATAAATCAACATGAAAAGGATGTTAAAATTAGTGCACCAAATTGTATTTTTTTGTATATTGTCATATTTAATTGAAAAATCCTGTTAATTTTACTTAAATAGCTATAAATTTAAAAAACTCTATAATCACTAAAAACTAAATTTAAAATTTTATTAAAATGTATACAAAAATTTATCAAAACATTGAAAATTGAATGCGAAATATTAAATTAATTAAAAAAACCAAAGAAATAAATCAACATGAAAAGGATGTTAAAATTATTACACCAAATTGTACTTTTTAGTATATTGTCATATTTAATTGAAAAATCCTGTTAATTTTACTTAAATAGCTATAAATTTAAAAAAAAACCTAAAATTACTAAAAACTAAATTTAAAATTTTATTAAAATGTATTCGAAAATTTTTCAAAACATTGAAAATTGAATGCAAAATATTAAATTATAATTAAAAAAAAACTAACAAATAAATCAACATGAAATGGATGTTAAAATTAGTGCACCAAATTGAATTTTTTTTGTATATTGTCGTATTTAATTGAAAAATCATGTTAATTTTACTTAAATAAACTATAAATTTAAAAAAATCTAAAATCACTAAAAACTATATTTAAAATTTTATTAAAATGTATACGAAAACTTTTGAAAATATTGAAAATTGAATGCGAAATATTAAATTAATTAAAAAAACTAAGAAATAATTCAACATGAAAAGGATGTTAAAATAAGTGTGCCAAATTGTACTTTTTTTATATTGTCATATTTAATTAAAAAATCCTGTTGATTTTAACTAAATAGCTATAAATTTAAAAAAAAACCTAAAATCACTAAAAACTAAATTTAAAATTTTATTAAAATGTATACAAAAATTTTTCAAAACATTGAAAATTGAATGCAAAATATTAAATTAATTAAAAAAAAACTAAGAAATAAATCAACATGAAAATGATATTAAATTAAAATTAGTGCACCAAATTGTACTTTTTTTATATTGTCATATTTAATTGAACACCCTGTTGATTTTAATTAAATAAAAAAAACCTAAAATTACTAAAAACTAAATTTTAAATTTTATTAAAATGTATTCGAAAATTTTTCAAAACATTGAAAATTGAATGCGAAATATTAAATTAATTAAAAAAAAACTAAGAAATAAATCAACATGAAAATGCTACTAAATTAAAATTAGTGCACCAAATTCTACTTTTTTTTATATTGTCATATATAATTGAACACCCTGTTGATTTTAATTAAATAAAAAAAACCTAAAATCACTAAAAACTAAATTTAAAATTTTATTAAAAAGTATACGAAAAAATTTCAAAACATTTAAAATTCAATGCGAAATATTAAATTAATTAAAAAAAAAACTAAGAAATAAATCAACATGAAAAGGATATTAAAATTAGTGCGTCAAATTCTATACTTTTTACTATATTGTCATATTTAAATGAACACCCTGTATATATTACTAAATAAAAAGCTGCAAACTGAAATGAAAATTTAATAAACCAAATATAAAAGAAATGAAATTTGATTGATTACTTACATAATTATTAACAATGGTTGCACAAGTGGCCACTAACGGATACGACAATTGTTTGTTTATAGAATTTGCACCATCAGGTTCATATCCAGGATTATTATGATTATTGATAGGATTGCGTGGAGGAAGTGGAGGTGGTGGAGTTGAGGATAGATTTAGAATTTTATCATCCAAATTGCGTACGAAATTGTCGCAAGGATTCGATAAAAACTTATTCAATATTTTATTCTTTCTGCTTCCTAAACTAAAACAACGTTCTCGGATACCTAAATGTTCCGCAAGATTCGCATTCTCAATAATACTTTGCGATAGCAACCTATTGCCGTTATCTTCACTTAAAGGCACTTGTCCATTTAGTTGCTGTTGTTGTTGTTGCTGAGGTGCAATTTTGTTATGTGCATCGGTTATTGTGCGTTGTTGTTGTTGTTGTTGTTGCGTTGTGTTGCGTTTTGGTAATGGTGGAGGAATATCATCGATTTGATTATTATTATTGCCATTATTTAGGTTATTGTTGCGTATTATGGGAAGGGTGCGAGGTGGTGGAGTTGATGGTAAAGGAGGAGGAATATCTGTCACATCTTTAGCGACAGTGTGCTGCTGTAAGAAAGAGACAGTAAGCAGGGTTAGTATCATTCTATATAGTACAGCCAATTAATATAATCAATCAATCAAAAAAAAATCTCAGAAAACCACATTAAATTCATGTTATTTACAATTTAATTAATTCATTTTTATTCGTTTATTGTAAATATGTTTTATTTACCTATAAACAATCACTTCTTTATGAGAATAGGCAACCAATTATACTTTAATCAAAAATTTGTATGGTTTTTCTATGTCATTGAAATATAGTTAGTTACATAACAAATTAATTTTAAATTCGATTAATTAATTCAATTATTGTCAGTAGAAAATTAAATTAAATTTAAACAATTCAACGAAAATTAACTTAAAAACTAAACTTTATAGCTTAAAGTTTTGAAATAACAATTGACAAGTAGTTTAAGCATAATTCTGAGAAACTTAAAATTTCTAATCACAGCCTACTTGAATTCTCGCTTGTTTTCATAGAATTATTAAAGATAAATTGTTAATAATTAACAATTTCATTCATATAATATAAAATTATGAAACTAAAAGAACATAAATTACAAATTTTATATCTACACAACAAAATAATCATTTCAAATATACGGGGTGTCCCATAAAAATGTATACACTCGAAAAGTTAAATTCAGTTGCGCACGCAAAATTAGTAGAAATATGATTTTTTAAATTTTGAGAGGACAACAAGCATTTAATTAAGAATTAATTAGTGGAAAGCGAATTTCATTATCTCAACGCGTTTTTCCTTTGTTTACATTTGAAACATTTTTCGCTATTTTCTTAGTTTCTCGCGAAATTTTAAGAAATTTGTTTTTTTAAACTATGAGACTAGAACAAGAATTTAATAGAGAATTATTTAGTGAAAAGCGCATTTCAATATCTCAACGCGTTTTTCCTTTGTTTACATTTGAAACATTTTTTTATTTTCTAAGTTTCTCGAAAATTTTTAGAAATTTGTTTTTTCAAACTATGAGACGACAACAAGA
The DNA here is from genome assembly GCA_027574845.2 of Deinopsis erosa. NCBI lineage: Eukaryota > Metazoa > Arthropoda > Insecta > Coleoptera > Staphylinidae > Deinopsis > Deinopsis erosa. The sequence goes on from JAODFZ020026528.1 coordinate 9,791, forward strand.
CTTTAATAGAGAATTATTTAGTTTTCCTTTGTTTATAATTGAAAATATGTATACGTTTTAATGGGACACCGTGTACTTAATGTTTATGCAACCAACTATACCCAGAGACAGCCATATTAAAAATATTAATTACAATAAAATTCAATAGATGGATCTAATTCTCAAATACCAAAAACTAAAATAATTTCTACATTCTTCTTGTATAATATTCCATTTCGATTACTTATAGGTATGATTATTATTAATGAAGTAAATTGCATAGCAAATAAAGCTACCATTC
>JAODFZ020026559.1:0-14200 GCA_027574845.2 Deinopsis erosa
AAAACAATATCCAAAGATTATAAATACGAAGTTACGAATAAATATAATTAAAACTTATATACTTTATTTATTTTTAAAATTAACATATCCGTTTTGCCCGTCCTTCCCCTACTTATTTGTTTAAAGATTTATTTATCCTTGGACTTCGTCACAATATACGACGAATAATAATTAATTAAAACGGGATTACTAGCATTTTCTGCTAGCAAAGCGCTGACAAAGAGGTGAAATTTGATCAAAAATGCAATTGGAGTGGGATTCCAACCCCCAACAGTCTAGCCAGAATTTGCAAACGCAAAGCTCTACCCAACTAAACCAAGCTACCGCCCAAAACATAAATTATTTAATTTTTATTATGAATTAAATAATTATTGTCAATTGTTTATACATTTATTCAAATGCATTGGCGCCTTAGGTAATTGAAAACAAATGTAACATTAACGGTTTTACAGTCAATGCATAAAACATAATCTATAAATATATAGATTGATATAAAAAGCATGTGTAAATTCTACTAAAATTCATGGCAGCTTTAGGCCTTTTCCCATTTTGGGACCTGTTCATATTTAAATAATATCTATTGTCATAAACAATTTTTTTATTAAACACAAATATTTCATATATATGATAGATTCTATACCAATATCGAAAATAATTGATATATTATTTGAGTTTTATTTTAGCAAACACGGGTATATGGTTTATGAGTTATTTGCAATAACAAAGTTTTGTGATACATGCTAGTTTTGTGTGAACTACAATAATTAATCTTCAATATTTCCAAAATGAAACAATACTAGTTTTGGAATTATTTTTAAATAATCTTAAAATAATATTTGTAATTTTAAAGATTTAATATTTTCAAAATCTAAATTGTTAAATGACTTATAATAACGAATTGGAGTTTTTAAGATAAAATAATTAAAATAATTGATTTTGCTGATACAATAAATCAATTAAAAGTAGTAAATATCTCAATTTAAAATATTGTATCAGTTAAGTACAATTAAACGATTTATTAAGATTGCAATAAAAGTTCAACTTAATTAATTGTTTTGATGGGAAACATAAATATAACAATACAACATCTCAAAGCAATTTCAAGTGAACATTATTTTCTACCTGAATAATTTTTAGTATTGCATAGGTAAATTTGGCATTAATCAATGAGTCATTACCTGTACGTTCAGGAAATAAACCGGATAGACACAGGATCTCTGTTTTTTGTACATTTTATCCTTTTTTTTGCATACCGCTCATCCCTAGCAGTTCTTCCTTTTTTATTTATTTCCATCGATTTATTGCAATGCAATAAATATTTTACACAGTTATTCCATTAGAATAAAATTGAAACTTTCTTCCTATTCCTTTTCACGTGTATATGGAAATTAATTAAACTTGTAATCAAGAACGCTTTAACACTTCAATGAATACAATATATTATGTATGTATATACAATATATCTAGTGCTTGTGTGTAACATAACCCTTCATAATACTTGCTATCGAGTTATCTATATTGAAAGAAAAGTTTATCAAAAATTAAATAAAATTTTATCGAGTTTGTTGATCGCTATAAATTACATGTCTGATCTTTTCTTCAAAATCTAGTTTTAGTATATAATTTTATATTGCTCAATGTAATAGAGATGTATTATTTCTGTTCGCCTTCAGACGTGTATCGACTAGCCTATAATAGTAATTTATTGCGATCCAAAAGATCTTGAAGTATACACTCCTGGGAAACTAAACCCAAGGGATATTAACCGGTGTATATTAGTATTGATTGGTTGTTTGATTCCTCCTCTTTTTTTCGTAGAATTTCTATTTTTATATCAAAAGCGAATCAATTATATTTTATTACTAAAAAAACTCTACTTTTATACATGTAAGAGCAGATAATTATCAATTATATTTAACATTACATCGTTAATGATGTAGTAATATATAACTCTACAATTGACTAAATAATTTGATTAAATATGCAAATATTTAATGTTCTAAAATGATCTTCATAATAATCTTCTCAAAAGGAGTTCAAGTTAAAGCTCATTGAATTACGTTCGATCTTTAGAAACAAAATACATAAAAATAAACATGTTTTATATTGAATATATTATTTTATATTCTATTTTATGTTACAAAAATAGAACAAACAAATAATTGTAATGCGATTGCATTGACGTGACACATAAATATCTAATAGGTAATAATTTAATTAAATAACTAAAATGCGTTAATAAAAATAATGGAATATATAAAATCGACAGGTAAAACATTTGCATAAAATATATTTAATTTATTTATAACATGGAAAAGCTCTTCGAATCTGAAACTAAGCCAGCAATAAATATGCTGTTAAATCTACAATTTATGTCGTAATTTATATGCAGTTTGGCTGTTGATGGAGATTTGTTAATAGTTTAAATAGATTTTCGGTGGTTTGTTAATAGCATATGTGTTGGTTTATTTAAAACCTTAATAATTATTTATTGCTTCTCATTCAATTAACAATTATTTTGTTTCAGCTGACAAACTACCTCCTGGATTTCCACAAATCACTCAACCACCTTCCGCCAATAAAGTTGTTGAAGTAGGACATAGTACGTTGTTAGCATGTAGTGCAAGTGGAACTCCACCGCCTAGAATTACATGGGTGCGAAATATGCTTCCTATTGATACAAACAATAATCCAAGATATAACATACGTGATGATATGCCAGGTGAGTGTCTTATTGTCTAATATGTTATACTAGTATATCTGTTACGCACACCCAGTTTTGAAGATGGATAGATCTTAAATGCTATTTGATTTACGATACATTATTAGATATCCGCAATTTCCTTAAGTTGATTTATAAGTAAACATGTTTGTCTTGAAAACAGATAGCTTTCGATATGGAAAATTTTTACTTTTATAAATTTTATATGCAGTGTTGGTTGAGCAGATGGGGAAGTAAGAGGAGGTTGCGGTAAGATGTAATATAAGCTCTACACTCTGGGCTTGCATATTGATTCTGCAAAATCCCACAACCCAACATAAAGAATATTCAACAAAGCAAAATGCTTTTTTCCCAATCACATTCTTGCCCAATATTTATACACTTTCATAAATGCAAGAATGGTATAAACAGAAGTAGAGAGAGAGTTTTCTTAAATATTATTATTAATAGAGTTTATTTTGATCGTATTAAAGAAAACTCAAAACCAATTAAGTTCAAATCGGTTTCTTTATCTTCTCTTTTTTACCTCGATTACGTATCCCCATATCTATTTTATCTGATTTAGTAGACTTTAGATGTTCGTGGAAACTTTGAAAGTTTCGTTATTACATTTAGTTGGTTTTTACTCTCTCTCTGCAAGAAGAAATTGGAAGAAAATTTCGTATCTAGTTATCAGACAAAGGACAATACAAGAAAAGTTGTTGCTTATCACGGAGATATTCTTTGAAAGGTGATTGAGTCTTATAGGTTATAGGTCAGAATACTTGTTTGTGGGAATCCCCAGAGCTAGCAAGTTTCTTCGCAGCGTTTCCGCTACTTTTCCCAAGGGTCCATTAGTACCACCACTGTCTCGAATAGCATCTTTTAAAGTTTTCAATTTTTTGAAAAGTATTTAAAGTTATATTAGCACCCTTCACATCGTTTCGAAATTGAAAACAAATTTACTGATTTGAATTTAGAAAATTAACATATTGTTATGCTTCTAACATGTCAAAACATAAATTCATTGTACTAAAAATATCTGCGGAAATTTTGTACTCATTATTCATTCAAAACCAACTCAAGACTTATTCTACACGGGGGACTTTATTATGTCTTCAAGACTTAACAGTACTCTAATTCAATTTAAACTTTACTTGATAGATTCAGAAATTAATGTTTCAATATAAAACTTTTATGTGAATTCTGCTCAAGCAAAATATCGTAAATGTAAATTGATAAATGATTTATGAAATGAAAAACAAAATGTTTTGTTTAAAGGTGCTTTGCAAATAAAAAGTAGCGAGGAGAAAGATCAGGGCAAGTATGAATGTGTGGCTGAAAATTCAATTGGCACGGAATATTCGAAATCAGCACAATTGTATGTTAAAGGTATGATAGAAGGAAAGTATCTTAGCGTATATACATTGATCTAAATGCAATTACTTATGCAGTGAGGAGAGTTCCACCCCAATTTTCCAAGCCTCCTCTACCTGTAAATCAAGTTATGCTAGGAGCTGATTTGAATTTGACTTGCGTTGCTGTGGGATCTCCAATGCCTTATGTGAAGTGGAGAAAAGGGGCTGCTCAAGAACTTACACCCGAAGATGATCTTCCTGTCGGTGTAAATACATTAGAATTAACGAATATTCAAGAATCAGCAAATTATACATGCATAGCTGCTAGTTCTCTAGGTGTTATCGAAGCTGTAGCTCAAGTTAAAGTGCAATGTACGTTCTATCAAATAAATTCACAAACTTTACGATTATAAATTGACATTTAACTCATTCTAAATTGAAATATTTTTACGTGCATAAATGGGGAAATGTCAATTTATACAACATTTTACGTAATTTATACCATAAATAATATTTCTATATAATGATTTATTAATGCAGCATTACCGGGACCACCTACAAATGTCAGAATATCGGAAATAACGGCAACATCAGTTAGATTAACTTGGTCATATAATGGACCTGAAGACATACAATATTACATCATACAATTTAAACCGAAATATGCCAATCAAGCCTATAGTGAAATATCAGGCATTATCACTATGTATTATTCAGTTCGTAATCTAAGTCCTTACACAGAATATGAAATGTATGTTATTGCTCATAATGATATAGGAAGAGGCCCACCAAGCACCCCCGCTATTGTTACAACTGGAGAGACGGGTAATTTTCGAACTTTATAATATTTTCTTGTACTTTTTCTAACTAATGCTTTTGTTCTAACTATGCTAAAGTATTTATCGACTAACTAATTTAACTATTAGTCTAACATTATTAATGACTTGAATTTTTCCATGCAAACAATTTAACACACTATGTGGACACTACATAATGTAAGTTATATTTAAGTTTGTTTTCTTGTTAAATTTAAATACTATTTAATGATTAATTTAAAGTTTAAAATGCATATAAATATTTGATAGAGTAATAAAGCATATTTTAGTGAAATATATAAATGTTGCACTTGCATAGGTAATTTTACAACATTATTTATGTGAGACGTACAATTTTTATATTCAACGATAAATATCTTCTATAAAAACTAATGATTAATGTATTTTTTACACCCATATATTATACTATAAACTAACAACTACCTACTAACAACATTTTTCTTATTTGTAGCTCTACTTTGAATATTTTTAAAGGAGCCAGTAAGCAAATAAATAAAATTATAATAAATTTTTAAATTAAACGAAAAATATGATTTATTATTATTTATAGAACCAGGCACAGCACCGCGTAACGTACAACCAAAACCATTAAGTTCCAGTACAATGGTCGTACAATGGGATGAACCAGAAACGCCAAATGGACAAGTTACGGTACGATAAACGAAAATTTATAATTTTCGAATGGATTTGTTTATCTATATTTTGATTATTAGGGTTACAAAGTTTATTACACGGAAAATCCATCACTACTAATGGCACAATGGCAATCACAAACCGTTGATAATAACAGACTAACGACAATCAGTGATTTAAAGCCACACACTATATACACAATTAGAGTACAAGCATTCACTTCTGTTGGACCTGGACCACTAAGTGCACCTGTTCATGTTAAAACACAACAAGGTAATTTGAATATCTTTTTAGATTATAGTGTTTAAATTAAAGCAAGCAATTACTTGATATTAAATTATTTTTTGTGAACGCTATTTAGGTGTTCCAAGTCAACCTAGTAATTTAAGAGCTTCTGACATTGGTGAAACAGCTGTGACATTACAATGGAGTAAACCAGCGCATAGTGGCGAAAGTATAGTTAGTTATGAACTATATTGGAATGATACGTATGCAAAAGAGAAACATCATCGCCGTATAGCTGTCACTGAATCTTATACATTGACCGGACTTTATCCAAACACGTTGTATTATGTTTGGTTAGCCGCACGATCTCAACGAGGCGAAGGCGCTACAACTCCAGCTATTCATGTCAGAACAAAACAGTATGGTAAGATAATCAGGTTGAATGAATTTCCTGTTACAAAATTATCTAATCAAATAGGTTCAGTATAATTGATAATATGTGAGGTGTGTCAGATTGTGTTTTCTTAATTATTTTTTTGGTTTGGGTTTTAAGTTATTTTTTTCTTTTTATGGAATCCCCTATTAATAATTGATAGAGAATTTCTATGAAAGATTTTGCAAAAATTTATTCAAGAAAACCAAATGTGTGTGTTATTGTGTGGAGTGATTGCATACGTTTATGTGAAATGCATTGCATGAGTAATTTAGATTGTCAGTGGATATTAATTTGTTAATCAGCACTGCACTCGTATTTGCCATGCGAATTTTTATTGTGCTAATAATGAAGCACTTTCTCCTATAATTTTGGTTCTTTTACTTTTTTTTGTTTGTTTTTTAATTTAACAATTACACGATATAATTGTGTTAACGAAGAAATACACCAAAGACTATAGTTAGATGACTTTTAATTAATATAATGATAGTTTAGTTAAAAGCGGCTAAACGTTTCAATTGTATCATATATGGAAACCGGTAACAACGTAAAAGTTTTATTATTTTCTTTTAATATCCACTTTGTACAAATATTATGTAAAAATTAGAAATAAGCTTTGGCTTAAGTTAATGCTAACGCCACCGTAGTACCGGGTGCTCCACCAACAAACGTGTCCGGGGAAGCGGTAAGTCCAACTTCAATCAGAGTGAGCTGGCTACCACCACCAGCTGAACGCAGCAATGGAAATATAATATACTACAAGCTGCAAGTGGTTGAAGCAGGACGATCAGATAGTGAAGCATCAGTCATCAAACTAAATGCAACGAGTTTTATACTCGATGAACTGAAACGTTGGACTGAATATCGAATTTGGGTTCTGGCTGGAACCTCAGTTGGTGATGGACCTGCTTCATACCCTATCACCGTACGAACACATGAAGATGGTACGTTTCAGTTTGTTCATGAATTATTAATATTATCATAAAAAATGATATGAAACTCAATGCAAAATCAAATTTTTACATAAAATTGTTTTGATGGTGAACATTTGATTTCGCATTTGACTATTTATATGGTTACCTACATATAAAGTATTTGTGATTATCTAGACAATGACTGCAACTATATGTATTTAAAGTCCAGTGTTAAAAAAACAAAAATTATATATGAAAAACAAAATTTTAAATCAAATCGGTGATCAGCCTTCTACCTACAGGACATGTAGCATCTATAATTGTATATTTCAGGTTTCTTAACCAATATTTCCTATCACAGTTTATTTTCCTCTTTAATTATTTTCATTTTTCAATAAGTTGATTTGTTGTTTCTTTAAAAAAAAATCTTAATTCTGTATAAAATTCTAATCTACTAATTCTTACTTTAGTTATTTAATACTAGAAGTTTATTTTCTATTCTACTTATTTTCAAACAAATTTTTAGTAATAGTTTTTTGACATATCCACAGTGATATGTACAAGTTTTTGATTTTTTAACCATTGCAGCCCACCCATGGAGGATTTTTTGATACTAATGTAATAGAGTTTTTGCATTTTGCTCAAGATTCTTAGAGAAAAGTTTTTGTATTTGAATTTTTTTTGTTTTTGATGATTAAGACATAATTTTTGAATTAATTATAAAAGACAATGAAAAGATTCTCCAGGAATCTTAGCAATTCAATTTTTGTAACATTTTTTACAGCTACTTTTTGTAATTTTTATAATCTAACATGTGACTACTAATTAATGAAACATTTTTCTTCTGTCTACAAAAGCGTTTGAAGGAGCAGAGAGGTTTTTTAACATTTACATGAATTTTTCTCTCTATATATATGTATTTTTTGCATATACGTCACGGGTTTTAAAACAAAATTTTTTAGATAATTGTGTATTTATTATTTTCTTTAGTTGTTGTAATTGTTAGCTACTCACGTTCACATGTAATGATTGCTTTATTGGTTTTATTATCACATGGCACCAAAATTGCATTGCAATGGCACCGTTTTTTATAAATCACTATCGGCACCGTTTTTTCTATTATTATTATTATTATTATATCTTTATATATATAAATAATTCTTTACATTTTTTATTTAATTTTAAAGCACCATTTTTTGGTATATATTAGATTCACACATCCATGCATGCTAATATATTAACATTTTTATTACCTAAAAATATATCCTAAATAAGCATTATAAACAAATTGTACATTCATCTGTACGGTATGTTTATAAATCCTATTTATAATCCTTTAAAACGCCTTGCTAGGCAAGCACAACTCACAGTAGGATGACATGGCGCACTATGAATATGGCACATTTATATATCACATATCACTGTGTATGAATTACACTTGCACCGTTTATGTGTGTGATTGCGTGTGTGCAAAATAATCTTTTCAAATAATTATAATGTTTTGCTCTAAAAACTAAATATATTTGAAAGAAAAAAGTTTATTTTTTGAAAGTTCTATTTTCTTTGTTTTTTTTTGTCTTAATCAAATGTTGTTAATTAACTCGATTAATAAACATTTGATGTTGTTGGGTATATATTTTTTTCCTTACTTAAACTTAAAGCAGATGCCATTTACATACAATTAATATTAAAAGCTTTTAACTTTCCTTTTTATTTTACATTTGAATACCAATACCTACAAATCTGTAGAGATTTAGAAGCAATTTGTAAGTAGCTTTTTAATAAGCATGTTCAGTAAACACTTCTATCTTATTAATAATTTTTTATATATGTTAATAAGCGCCTTTTTTATATTCTACTACCTTTTAAACGAACCATACGCTATCACATTGTGTTTTTTAACATTTTTGATACTAATAATGCTTTGGAGACTAATAATTTTTAATAACACAGCAGCATTTTTTTATAAAGGAAGTGTGCGAGTGCTACAGAAAATACATTTAACACACTAATCAACATATTTTAGACACATTTTTCAGAATTTCCAAGTTTTTCCCACACATACAAACAATTTGTTATTTTTTTGTTATTACTTTAAATCTAAAAACAACAGTAATATTATTCAATTTTTGATACGTACTTTTTGCGAATATTGGCATTTTTACATGTGTGTGTGAGTATACAAATATGTACTACCTACAAGCATTTTTGTAGCGGAAATGACCATTTTTGTACATGAATTTTTATTTTTGGTGTATATCTATAGTACTGTAACAGTCTTACATTACTATTTTTTTTCTCTGACTTTTTGCCTTGACATGGTCCCACAGTTTTTCAAAGTGAGTATTGAATCTGTGTGTGCAAAAGTAGAACGCCCATAGTATTATATAATTTTTTTGTCAAATAATTTTGTGCTTCATACGATGACAATACATTGCTGCAAAATAGTTTTTGCGTTTTTTCATAAATAAGGTTTTTTGCAGCAATTTTTTAATCGAAACCTTCTTGTTTTTTGTTTGTTTTTATTATGCAGCATACCGGAATTGTTTACCCAATTTCTCTAATTTTTTAATATCCCCTAATAATGCATTTTTATAGTAATTATTTTTCTATATGATAAGTAAATATGTAGTTGCCTCTTTATATAAAAAGTAGCTACTTATATTTAAATGTTTACCGAATGGAATGAGGTAATTATATCACCGAAATATAAATGTGTTGGTATTCAAATGTTCTAGGTGATGATAATTGACTTAAGGGCATTCATGTTTTTGTTTTCCTACATTTTTATTTTGATATTGGTTTTTGTTTTTACATATATATTATTGATTTTATTTTTTGGGAGTGAGAAAACTAAATAACAAATTTATTTCAATAGGTTTGCATGATGTTTTTCTTTACTTATTATTTTCTTTTAGTAATTTCCATTTAAAAAACTTTTCTTAACTTAAATTTATTCTACAGTGCCTGGTGATCCACAACATGTTAATGTAACGCCAATTAATTCCACCACCATTAATGTTAATTGGTCGCCTCCCCTTGCTAAAGATAGGAATGGAATTATACGTGGATACCATATTCACGTGCAAGAAACCAAAGATGAAGTAAATTTAATCTTGTAACATTTACGATTTTTTAAACGTCGATAATTTATAGGGAAAAAGCTTATTAAACGAACCGATGCGATTCGATGTGTTGGGCGATAGTGTATTAGAATTGAATGTGACAGGCTTGCAACCGGACACGAAGTATTCAGTGCAAGTGGCTGCTTTAACAAGAAAAGGTGACGGTGATAGAAGTCCACCTGTTACCGTGAAAACACCAGGAGGCGTACCGAACAGACCTGCATTAACTTTAAAGTAATTTACTCACAAATCATACAAAATGCTAATCTAAAAGTATCCTTCCACTTATTTACAGAGTTATTGAAAAGGAGCCTACTGTTACGATTGAGCTTGAATGGTCACGTCCGACGCAAACTTATGGGGAATTACAAGGGTACAGACTTCGATACGGTGTTAAAGATCAGGAGTTGAAAGAAGTGTCATTAAAAAGTAATTTGATTTTGGTGTAATGAGTAATTAATTTGAAAAGTTTTAACTATGAAACTAAATTTTAGGCCACACGCAAATTTATCGTATAACTGATTTGGAGCGAGGCGTCGAATATGAATTTCGAGTAGCTGGTTTGAATCATATTGGAATTGGTCAAGAAGCTATTAAATTAAAACATACTCCAGAAGGTCCACCAACTGGCCCACCAACAAATATAACTTATCATTTCCAAACACCAGATGTTGTTTGTATTACATGGGATTCACCAACCAGGGAGCATAGAAATGGACAGATAATTAAATATGACATCCAATTTCATAAAAAGTCTGATCATAGCAATATTTTCGAACGTAATGTTAGTAATACGAAGGCTGTTTTTACCAATCTTGATGAAAATACGGAATACGTGTTTCATATCAAAGCGTATACAAGTCAAGGCGCTGGACCTTTCAGTGAAAAGATTGCGGTGCAAACTGAAAGGGACATCGGTCGCGCTCCAATGTCTGTACGGGCCGTAGCAACGTCTGATTCGAGTGTTGAAGTTTGGTGGGAACCCGTGCCTTCACGAGGCAAAGTTATTGGATATCAAATTTTCTATACAATGACAGCCGTTGAAGATTTGGATGAATGGCAACAAAAGTCAGTTGGATTAACTGAATCCGCAGATCTGGTAAATTTAGAGAAATACGCACAATACGCTATTGCGGTAGCAGCTCGACTGAAAAATAGTTTAGGTCGCTTATCAGAAAAAGTTACAGTTAAAGTAAAACCGGAAGATGTACCTTTAAATCTGAAAGCACACGATGTTACAACGCATTCAATGACTTTATCATGGTCTCCACCTATTCGTTTAAATCCAGTGAATTATAAAATATCGTTTGATGCACTTAAAGAATTCGTTGACTCTCAAGGTATCACGCAAACACAAAATATTCCACGTGTTGAGATTACTTTAAAGCAAAATGTTCGATCACACACCATTAATGAATTATCACCATTTACTACCTATAACGTTAATGTAAGTGCAATTCCAACCGATTACACCTATCGTCCGCCAACAAAAATAACCGTAACAACACAAATGGCAGCGCCACAGCCAATGGTAAAGCCGGACTTTTATGGCGTTGTAAACGGAGAAGAAATTCAAGTTATTTTGCCACAAGCGTCTGAAGAATATGGACCAATAAGTCATTATTATTTAATAGTTGTTCCCGAAGATAAAGCAACAGTAAATAAACACCCAGATCAATTTCTAACCGAAGAAATGATTGCAAATAAAGGGCAGAAACCAGAAAATCCGAATGCTCCGTATATAGCCGCTAAATTTCCACAAAGAAATATCCCTTACACGTTCCATTTAGGTACTGGAGAAGATTATGACGGATTTAAAAATAGAAAATTGGAGCGCAAAAAGTATAAGATATTTGTGCGCGCTGTAGTCGATACTCCACAAAAACACTTATATACAAGCAGCCCATTCTCTGAATACTTAGCATTAGATATGAGAGAAGTTCCACCTGGTGATCCTCCACTAAGACCCAACCCTAATGTTCCAACTGATAATGATGTTAAAGTTAGTTCACAACACAAAGAGGCAGGCGTGTTTTGGGTGATTGGGCCAATAATTGCTGCACTACTCTTGTCATGCATATTAGTTGGAATATTTCTATTTAAAAAACGACGCCAGCCTTGCAAAACGCCTGACCAAGCAGCAGTCACACGTCCTTTAATTGCAGCAGATCTTAATAGTAGCACAGCTCCCAGCGATCCGGTTGAAATGCGACGTCTTAATTTCCAAACGGCTGGCATGATATCGCATCCACCAATTCCAGTCCTAGAATTAGCAAATCATATAGAAAGGCTTAAAGCAAGCGAAAATGTGAAATTCTCCCAAGAATATGAAAGTATTGAACCCGGTCAACAATTTACTTGGGATCATTCTAATATGGAAGTTAATAAACCGAAAAACCGTTATGCTAATGTTATTGCTTATGATCATAGTCGAGTTATTTTACAGCCCGAAGAAGGAATTCTTGGAAGTGATTACATTAACGCAAATTACTGTGATGGGTATCGAAAACATAACGCCTACGTCGCTACACAAGGTCCTCTACAAGAGACGTTTGCCGATTTTTGGAGAATGTGCTGGGAATTACGAACAGCTACAATTGTAATGATGACTAAATTAGAGGAACGTACAAGGATTAAATGCGATCAATATTGGCCAACTAAAGGAACTGATACATATGGATGCATGACAGTATCAATTACGGACGTTCAAGAATTGGCAACTTATTGCATTAGAACTTTCCAAATTTATAGACAAGGACATAGCGAACGACGTGAAATTAAGCAACTGCAATTTACTGCATGGCCCGATCATGGTGTACCCGATCATCCAGCTCCATTTTTACAATTCCTAAAACGAGTACGGACTATGAATCCAACCGATGCAGGACCTCTGGTTGTACATTGTTCAGCTGGCGTTGGACGGACAGGTAATATCAATATATAATGAGTTTTTACTATGTACATATTTATGAATCTGTTAGGTTGTTTTATTGTTATTGATTCAATGCTGGAGAGAATGCGACATGAAAAATCAATTGATATTTATGGACATGTTACTTGTTTACGAGCGCAACGTAATTATATGGTACAGACTGAGGATCAATACATATTTATTCATGACGCATTATTGGAAGCTGTTATATGCGGCACTACCGAAGTACCAGCAAGAAACTTACATTCCCATATACAGAAATTAATGCAACCTGAGATTGGGGAGAATATCACTGGAATGGAACTCGAATTTAAGAAACTTAGCAATATAAAGACTGATTCCACGCGATTTGTAACAGCTAATTTACCAGTTAATAAGCACAAAAATAGATTGGTGCACATTTTACCATATGAAAGTACAAGAGTGTGTCTACAACCAATACGAAATGTTGAAGGATCTGATTATATTAATGCCAGTTTTGTCGATGGATATCGTTATAGGAAAGCGTATATTGCCACACAGGGGCCGTTAGCTGATACTGCTGATGATTTGTGGAGAATGCTTTGGGAGCATAACTCCACGATTATTGTTATGTTGACAAAATTAAAAGAAATGGGCCGGGTAAATAAAAACTATATTGCTTGGCGTATAGAAAATTGAATATATATTTTTTTATAGGAAAAATGTCATCAATATTGGCCAAGTGATAGATCGGTTAGATATCAATGTTTTGTGGTTGATCCAATAGCTGAATATAATATGCCGCAATATATATTGCGTGAATTTAAAGTTACGGATGCACGGGATGGTTCCTCGAGGACTGTAAGACAATTTCAGTTTATTGACTGGCCTGAGCAAGGCGTTCCTAAATCCGGTGATGGTTTTATTGACTTTATCGGGCAAGTGCATAAGACTAAGGAACAATTTGGTCAAGATGGGCCAATTACTATACATTGCAGGTTCGTATATTATCTATATTATCAATTACTATGCATGGTTGTCAAAAAGTATGAATCCAAAGAAACATTTTTGTTTCTATTCAA
>JAODFZ020026595.1:0-19355 GCA_027574845.2 Deinopsis erosa
CGCAAATTGCTATTGAAAGATGTGAGGTTAGTAATGAATGAGACTAACTACCATAAACTTATTATACATATAATATAATAAGCAACTTTTTGCAAAATATGAAAATTCTAGCATTCATAGCTTACTAGATACACAATGAAAAACATTGAAAATAAAAATTTTGACAGTTTTTTGTGAATATCTCAAAAACTAATCGAAATTTTTAAATTCCTCTTTGGATTAATGTTTGTTAATGTAATAAGCAACTTTTTGCAAAAAATTAAATTTCTAGCATTTATAGTTTACTAGATACACAATGAAATACATTAAAAATAGACTTTTTTGATAGTTTTTTGTGAATATCTCAAAAACTAATCGAAATTTTTTAATTACCTCTTTCGATTAATGTTTGTTGACGAAATAAGCAACTTATTGCAAAAAAATCAAATTTCTAACATTATTTATAATATCTGTATGCTAACTGCTAACATTTGTTGCATGTTGTTGTTGTTTGTTTGATATACAAAAGCTCCATTTTTATAGCAAAAGACTAACAGCGGAAGAATGTCTAAAGCATCCTTGGTTGCGCCGTAAAGAAATTCCCGCAATGGAAATGGCCAAAGACAATCTGAAGCAGTTCGTTGAACGATGGAACGAACATCCAAATTCGCCTTACGTATTCGAAATTACCACCTCCAATAGTGCACATCCAAATTCGTTAATTAAATTGGAACGAAACAATTCGCTGACTGGATTATCGCCTTCGCCATGCGGCTCTTTGGCTTCTTCCATTGACGACGATTCAATCTACGATGCAATGATGATGCATAATGATATGAATCATTTGCATTTAGAGCCGAATATTCGTCGCGCCTCCGACAGCTCGTACATGGTGAAAGCGACCGATATCACCGAACGCGTTAATTTGGCCGAAGAGATACGCAAATTGTCTGATAAACTGTTTCAATTATCCACAATGCCGACGCTCTTAGCAAATGATAGCACCACAGCAACCGCCGCCGCCGCCACCACATCCTCCACCTCCTCGCAAAACAATCATTCCAAATTAAATGATGAGCTTAGTGTGCCATGGAGAACGCGTACAAAATTTCGTATGACGGGAATGAGCCGCGATGTGCCCAAAATGCAGAGCACCTCCTCATTTCGCGAACAATTCCAAACGAAATTGTCCGCATTCAATAATAATCATTCGATGATGAATGGTCATAATAATAGTCATATAAATTCGACGCCGGATGGCACGAAAAATCTCTTATTGAAATTGTTAGAGCATTGGGATGGACCGCCGCAACAGCAACGTCCCAAATCGAATTCGATATCGTCGGATTGGAGTAGTGATAATAGTGAGACGCTCGGTCAACGCACGATTAGTTCATTAAACACATTCTTTCAATCGCGCGCCACCACCAAACGAATCACCGCATTTCATAAATCGGAATCTGTTCAACAGAATTTACAATAATGCATACACACACTCATACACATACGCTTTTTTGCATTTTTTCTTTTCCTTTTTCTTTGCTTTTATTTTCTCCTCCAAAGAATTCTCAAATTCACACCAACTTTTTATTTATTTATTTATTTATTTTTAATGATCTCCAGTATTACACTAGATGCAGATTATGGAACTGATATAATAAAACACTAAACACTTACTTACTTACGATGTATAACGAAAATTCATTAATAAATTGTTGTAAAAAGTGATCTGTTTGTCGATATGTTCCTGTCCCCCCTTCATTAATTGCAGTAAATGCGCATGGGTTTTGCATTAATTTGTTTTATGTAGTAGAAAATAGATTAATAATAATAAATAATCTTCAAAAAAAAAACACATAAAATAAATATTTTGGGAGCATCAACTTTTAGGTTAGAAATTTGAAAAAATTCTAACCTAAAAAAATGAAAATTCCTAGAATTAAATAAATATTTACTTTGCAGTGCAAGATTAACGCCAGCAGCAGCTTTAGATCATCCATGGATGCAATTATCGACAATTCATAGCGATCAAGAGTTGAACACATCGAAATTGAAGCGTTACGTTATCAAAAAGCGTTGGATCAAAGCGGTGAACACAATCATTGCTTTGCATCGAATGGGCGCCAAAATACATACCGATCTTATTTAATTTATCATATATAAATACATACATTTGTCTTCACTTATTTATTTATTGTAGCTGTTATTACAATATATGCATATATAAAAAAATTAACGATAAGATTTTTGGTAGCGAGCACGGGCACCTGGACCACCGAATTTCTTCGGTTCGCACCGACGCTGATCAGCTACTACTAACGTCCTATCATATTGAATTAGAATATCCTTCAATTCGTTCTTTGACGCTTCGTCCACGTATTTCTGATAGTATGCTACAAGGGCTTTGGAAATTGCCTGACGAATTGCATAGATTTGTGAGACATGTCCACCTCCATTCACACGCACACGGATATCCACTTCACGGAATTTATCCTAGAAAATCGAATTGCCTATTTAATAAACTAATTTGCAACTTGTTTATATAGAAAACGTACCTTTCCTAATAAGTAAATGGGTTCGAATAATTTATCTTTCAGCATTCGTGGCTGCACTTGGTATAGAGGACGGCCATTTACACGTAAAATACCTCGTCCCCGTTTGCAGTAGGCAACAGCAGTGGCGGTTTTCTAAAATTTAACACATTCAATAGTAAGACATAACCTATAAATGTATTTACCACGTGTAAACATTAAATTGAAATAAATGCACTCACCTTCCTGCCAAATACTTGCACCGCTTGGATTGCTGTTTTAGTTTTTTGCTAGAGATAAAAATTATTCTTATTGATTATTGTTTAATTAATAAAAGCATCATTTCACATACCTTCTTCATCTTAATGGAGACTTGCAGAGAAAGGAAGATGGCCGCGCATAGGACGGATAGAAACGGAAGTACTACGCAAGTCAACTTATTTAATACAAAAAAAATTATTAAACTATTAAATTGATTTTAAAATGCAATCAATTCAATTATGATTAATTTATGTAATAGATAAAATTATTAAATAATTCTATTTTAAAGTAGAATAATGTAGAATGAATGTGGCGCCATCTATACGGATAGTAAGAGAAAGTAGAGTTTGTTTGAATGAGTTGCCCCTCTACAAAATGCTCCCTTCTATTAAACGTAATATCAGCAAAGTTTCTAATTCAAATGCATATATCACATTTACCAAGCAAAGTTAGCACTGTGAATAAAATGTTTACGTAAATACAATAATTAAAATAGAGTTGTATGTGTTACATAAAAGGATTCTTAATTACATGTAAGTATTTGCTATCAAATGCAATTAATTAAGGCTAAATTGGCGTTTACAGTAAATGACTGCATAATTAACATAAAAATTTCTAAATAATTAATGCATCAATAATATATTAATGGCACAAATTATCAAGCTGAAAAGTTTTTTATTACCTATAGTCAGACTATTGCGAAGGTCACATTCGGATAGATAGAAAATCGGATGAAACTCTTGTTTCTGGTTGATTCATTGCAGAAATTCGCGGAAGGCGATTAAGCAACTCAATAAGGTGCAAAATGATTAATCTTTTATGCATGTGCAATAATAACGCATCGTTACACACACACACACATATAAGTAAATGCAACAACAATAATAAGAGGAATAAGAGAACTGTTTTTAATTACCAACTGATAAAACCTATTAATCATAGACAACTGTTTTTTCTCTTATATGCTAAGAAAACTTGATTTCGCTGCATAATTTAATTAATTTGAATTTCTAGTTTATTTTGCTAATTCATGAATTGAAACGCAATTAATTAATTATTTGTATGTAATCAATTCACACCTCGCAATTAATAGTAAGTAATTTTATTTATATTTGATAAATGTTTTATGTATGTGTATACGAAAGTGACTCATTTGTATCGCGCGTTATTATTGTATACAATTTATTTAGTCACGTTTCATTCTCAATAATAATATTGCTAAATGATTAACATGTAGAAACCAAAATCCAGCTTTGATTTGATTTATTTGTGCATGTGTGTGTGTGAGTGTGTGTGAAAAGGGCCAGGTGTGCGTTCACCCCTTATTTTGCAACCACCACCGTTCAGATGGTACCACTTTAATAGCAACACATCTGCCCCATATAGGCACACCAGTGGCGTAACATATTATTTCCCATTATTATTACTTATTATGTATTACTCATTACGTGCAGGAATGACGACCTTGCTAATGTATATTGTCATCATCGCATCACCTTGAATTGTTTTTATTAATGAAATATTTTAATTTAAATTTTATAGATAACTCTAAGTAAAGTAAAGTAACGTATTTTTTGTTTGTTTGGGTGGATCTTTATGGTAGTAGAGCATGAACATCCTTCCTGTCTGACCACACGTCCATGAATTGGGGGATGATTTACTGTACGCGTGCCATACACACGCACAACTGTCGATTTTTAAATGCTCGCATTTAGAATAGAATTATTTCGATAACTTCCATTAGATGTTTATATGGAGCGATTTTTTTGCTTAGCTTAGATGATGAGAAAATAAGGAATGGGGTTGTTGCAGATTCCCCTTCATCTCATTTCTTTTGTTGTACAATATGCGTTGTTTGTTACCGTTAACAGCCAGCTGCTTCATATCTACACGTATATTTACATACATTTCTTATATATTTCCAAGTACATATATGTTTTAAGTAAGGGGCAATTGGTGGGAGATGATGAATAATTATATGGGGCGTGTTATTATTAATCATCGCATGTCGCGTCTATCAGTTTGTGTAAATGTGGGGCACGTGTGCGCTATACAAATATAAAACGCATTCGAAGCGCGCCGCATTAAAGATAAGCAGCGAAAAGCTCTTCAAGTTACATTCACTCTATAAATGAATATATAGGAATAATTATTAAAGTTATTTCTAGATGAAAATGGGTGAATTTCAACGAAGTCCGAGCAAAGTTTGGTGGCCGATGAGCGATGGTCGTCTCGCCGCAAATTGGCGCAACATCTCAACGAGTCCGGGAAGTCAAGATTCAGGCTTCTCCGATACCGAAACCTCATCGCACCTCACACCAAAAGAGAATGTGGCTGTAATCAAAAAGTTAGACACACACAATCTAACATCGAATGTGAAAGAGAAATGTACGCCCGATAAAAGTATCAAATTGAATTTAATCTATGAGAATTCGGATCAAATGTATTATTTGCCGCAAACGCCGGTACGTAAAGTGCATCTACGACAACACGCGGCGAAAAGTGAACCTGCTGCTTCAGTATGTAGTAGTAGTAGTAAAGAGGAACAACATCAGAAAGTGAGTCGGAATTTGTTTCGTAGCATTAGCATTGATAGGACGACGACGACATCTAATCAGTATGCAAACAATGCATCGCTTGTTGTTAGTACAACATCATCATCGAGTGAGGATTGTTGGCTATCGAATGATAATATAGTACCAGAATGTGCTCATACACTACCGAAAGCTACTATCAGAAAAACGCATTTACAACAACAACAACAACAACAACCAGCAGCGAACTTATCAGCGCCACCTGATATCCTACAACAACAGAAACAAGAAGAAGAAGAAGAAGAAGCAGATGAATCATTCAATCAAAGCGTAGTATCGAGTAGTGATGATAGTGAATTAGAGATTTTCTTTCTCAACTCGCTACAATCCCCCAAACACACATCAACGCCGAAAACGTTCATCCATGGACGTATGGATGATAATAGGCGGTTGAGGCGTTTACAAGCGATGAATTTGCTACATAAATATCAAGATGAGAGGTAATTATCTTATAAGTATGTATATAATTCTAATTTATTAATCATCGATCGATCATTTAGAGTTCCCCCAATCGTTGATGATAGAATTGATGACAATGGAGCGGCCACAACGAAATGGCTTGCCGATTTGAAGGAAATGTATGAATTGGAAGTGATGACCACCTTACAATGCAAATCGATAGCTGGCGATTTGCATGATAAAGTTATGAAATTGGCTACCGATGCCACATCACATTTACGTTTACTCATTCACTACAATCAATTAATTCTAAGGGAATTTGATTTTCTTAAAAAGTAAGTAAATAACTTATTAACATATGTACTTTTTATGTGAAAAACTATAAATTTATATAATTTTTAGTGAAGAAACACAATGTGATACGCACAAGTTAATGGCATTAATTAAAGAATGTTTGCATAAAACGAATATTAGAAGAGTATTGAATGTAAGGGCAGCAATTGCTGAATTGCACTTGGAATGGAATCAAATCTATCGTAGCGAATTAACGAAAGCGGTCAAGGAGTTGATAAGCGGTTTAGAGGATCCCCAATCCGAATTGGATGTGCGCGTTAAGTTGACAGCCCTCACATCGCTCACCTTACGTAATGAAGCATTGATTGAGGTGTTTATTGATGAGCATGCGGTGCATGTGATTGCGACGATATGTGAAAAGTGCGAGGGATCGTCAGTGCGCGGTTTAGCTTTACGCGCATTAACCACCTTGTGTATAAGCGGCGCGACCATTAGGAAGCTGGAGAATGCGGATGGAATTCATCTGATCGTTGATACGATTGTGGATGAAGGACGGCCGGAGCCGGAACGCATAGAAGCGATTGCGCTACTAGCGCAAATAACCGCTCCATGGATTGAGGATAATCATAGCGTTCTGGGATTAAGTGCACACTTGAGGAAGCTTGTCAAGTGTCTAACGCAGCTTATTATAGGGAGTAAATGCTGCCAGAATGTGTTGCTTTGCGCTGCCGCCCTGGCTAACTTAACGGGCATTGAACCGCACTCGATAAAATATGTTTTACATCATAATGCAGTTAATGTCTTGTTGAGGACGATCAAAGTGCATGGTTCTGGCATTTCCGTTTACTTATTAGAACAATTAGCTAATCTAATAGCGAATATGTGCTCGCAGACGGACGCGCGTCACGCATTAACCGCCGCAAGTGTGCCGACCGCTTTGATTTACTTCCTGCAAGTTTACTGTACGGACATTGAGGCGATGAAGCGATTACAGCAGAAGATTATGATTAGTTTAACGCGTTTATGTGCGTTGGAGGAAGCTGCACGACAAGTGGTCGATATTGGTGGCGTTAGTAAGCTGGTGAAGTTATGCAAGGAGCGCAATGAACGTTTTGATAGCGATGCCATTCTCGTTGCAGCATTGGTAAGCAAATTATTGCTATTATTTATTATTCTATATATAATCATATGTATTCATTTTCTTTTTTATAGACAACACTTCGTAAAATTAGTGAAGTTTGTGGTGTCGATGTCGTCGAGGATATTGATTATCAGGAATTGATAAAACCACGTTTAATGGATTCATTTATGGCGTACGCTGCTCAAAATGAGAGTTTAGTTTAATTTATTTATTTGATGTGATGTGTAGTTAGTTACCTTTTATTTAATTCGTTTTCCATTTAGATGATTTTAATTCGTTGATTTGTTATTTTAATGTGTGCATATATAAAAATAAATACTTTTCAAAATACGGAATGTTAATGCATTCTAACCTATAAAGGAAAAAAGTTACATTAAAATGTATATTCTAATTGAAAGAAAGACGTATCGCATAGCTTAATCCACTATGAAGTTAGATGTTTTCATCATAAAGCTAAAACTACAGTGCTAATTTGCGTTAAATTCTTATACTACTATTCTTTTCATTTACCGTTTAGACTGTGACTTGTTTCCTTCCTTTCAGAGTTTAGATGTGACTTTTCATCTTTCGTTTAAAGTTTAGACTGTGACTCTTTTCTTCCTCTTCAGAGTTTAGACTGTGACTTTTATTCTTTCGTTTAAAGTTTAGACTGTGACTTTTCTCTTTTTATAGAAACCATAGAGTTAAAAGATAATAGAGCGTGCGAATTTGCACATATTCCGCATATTCGGTTCATTTTATTAACATATTTCGCTTATTCGTTGCTTTAAATGTTATTCGTCCGCTTATTATTATAAAAATTCACATCTAAAGTATAAAAGGAATAGAATATATTTAAAGCAAATTAATACTCCATCTATTATCATTTAACTCTATGATTGCAATGAAAAGAGAAAAGTCACATCTAAACTTTAAAAGAAAGATAAAAAGTCACAGTCTAAACTCCGAAGAGGAAGAAAAAAGTCACAGTCTAAACAGTAAAAGACAATATATATTTAAAGCAAATTAACACTATCTATGGTAGTGTTAGCTCTAAAGTAAAGTAGCCAACTTCACGTCTAATGTCAGAGTGGTTTAAGCTACGCGATACGTCTTTCTTTCAATCCAAATACTTTCCTGCGAAAGGAAAATTTTAAATGAAACACCAACAAAATCAAAGAATACGAAATGCTTTATTGTAATATAATATAATATTAACAATATTTCATTGCCTTAAAATTAAACACAGCTAACGAAAATTGTATCTAGCTAGGGCCAAACAATTCCTTCAATCCAATCAACATAATACAATACTTTTGTATAAACGCCAGGCAAAAAACCACATTCTTTTCCAAACGATGTGACACCAACTTGATCGTAGAGACAATAAACTTCACTATAAACTTGAAGTGGACCACCCGAATCACCCTACAATTAAATAGAATTTGAGAAAATTATTAGGAAATTATCTTAATAAGACATACATGACATGTATCCTTTGTTTGATCCTCATAACCAGCACACAATTGCGTTTCCGCATTAATACCGCTCACCAATTTCTTATTTCGCGTATAAAGTTCCTTGCAACGCGTTGCATTTATATATGGCAATTGCACTTTCTGTAGCGCATCGCTCTGTTGAACGTATTCGGTTGCACCCCAACCAGTCGCAATCGCAGACGATTCAGGACGCACTTCTTTTGTATTCAGACAGATTGGACGAATGTAACTATTAAATTCAATTGCTGTTTCTAATTCGATTAGGGCGATATCATCGTATTGACGATTTGATCGATAATTTGGATGTTTTGTTGTCTTTTTCACATTGATTTTTTGTAGTAGGCCATCATCGCCCGTTGACGATACATTTAAATCGCCTAAACGAACATGCACTACACTGCCGCTAAAATGTGTAATCAATTTAGTGAACGAAATACTCTTAAATATAGATGCACGTGTACTAACTAGTCCCTTGTATCAATACAATGCGCTGCAGTCAATATAAACTTGTCGCTGACAATTGATCCGCCACAACCATAAACATAATCTCGATTATCCAATTGATAACCTAATAAAGCCTAAAATTAAATATGAATTAGCCTGAATGGAATTATAATGGGGGGGTGGGTGGTGTGTAGTACCATATGAGGAAACTCTTTCGGTTTAGCCGGTTCGCCACCATAGATCAAATTCGCTTTCGTGACGGCGCATTCATTTATTTTCGTCGTCGTCGATTCTTCACTATCAACGAAACCGACAGGATATTGTATCGTATACACTAATTCACCATACTCCTTACATTCTGCGAAACAAGCACATCCATTTAATAATACATATGTACATACATAGATTACAAAGTGAATAAAAAAAATATAATTACTTTCTCGTGATTTTCTACCAAAATTCGGATTTCTTGCTGGTACTGTGAGACGTTGTACCGTTTCCGCTAATGTTTTATCATTCGGACAGCAGACAATTGGTAAATCACCACGATATCCACACTGCTGCGGCCGAATTCGTTGATTTCTCAAGTCATTGTAGACTTTAGTGCATTGCAGAATTGTTTTGCAGACACCAGCAATATTGTAGCGTTCATTACGACAGGATTCGCCTAAAATCAAAAATTACGTCATCATCATCATCATCATCAACACATAAAACCAGTTTTTATAAACAATCAATGCCATTTGCAACATTAATTACTATGTACGTAAGTACACTAATTAATTTGCGTAAATATATAATAGAAATGTGATTTATACCTTCGTTTTGTCCACTGCACATAAAAATGATACACATAAACAATAGCGAAATGAGATAAATATGTTGTTGTTTAGCGAGCATGTTGTTGGTTTGATGATCAGACATATAATGAGGAATTCTTTGCGTGAACTTGACGTTTTTAGCTAATTTTATAATGAATTCTGGGAAAGTTTCGCTATAAATAAATTAATTAATTAAACAAAGATGCATAATATTAAAATTACGTTTGATAACCTTTTATGAATTATTGATAACTTTTATGCTTTGCTTTTTTTAAAATTATTATTTATTTATTCTATTATACTAATTCAATAACCCAATTATGCTGAATGGATAATTATAATTACTAATCAAGGAATATCCACAAATATGAAAATAGATAAAATGTTCATATATAAATAATACCATAATCGCAATGCACTCGCAATTAGTTAGTTGTTAATCGAATAACACAAACATGTCTTATATACAATTTATAACACTTTTTCTGATAATTGTATCACAAATAAATTTAATATCGCTTCAAAAATGTACATATAATAAATGAATTAATTTTTATATTCACCTAATGTGGTATTTGTTTTTTTTCTTTATAGTGAATTCGTGTAGTGAAGGTACAACATGTAAATTAATAACAAATTGTCCGGATGCACTACTTGATGCCAAATTGCGCAAGTATCAAAAACCGTGCGATTTTGTTGGATTACTACCGAAAGTCTGCTGTCGTCAAAATCAGAAATCCATAGTGCGAAAAGCAGTTCAAAGTAATAATGAATTAAATTACTTTTCTAATAATATACATAATTATAATTGTAGAATGTAAGGAATATGAAACGCATTTGATAAAAGTAATAAAATTATTCAATCGAAATGTGATAAAAAATACGTGTCCCTATACAAGTATTGAATTGGTAATTGGTGGCGTTCCAGCTAAACCAAAAGAGTTTCCACATATGGTAAGTGATTCAATTGAATTCAAATTCTATAAGTGCTCATAATGAATGCTTACATATTTAAGGCTTTGATTGGCTATGAGAAAGATAGAATACCTAATGATGAACGCATCTATGCATGCGGTGGCTCATTAATTAGTGAATATTTCGTATTGACTGCTGCACATTGTCTAAACATAAGAGAACAGTAAGTACATTATATAAACAATATTCAATATTAGTACGAATATGATTTAATTATTGTATTTTAGTGGTCCCGCTCGTTTTGTTCGCTTAGGTGACTTAAATCGTGCCCTAACCAGCGACGACGCAAGACCCCAAGAAATTGCAATTGCTCAACTCATCAAACATCCACAATATCATGGCGGTTATAACGATATCGGCTTGATACGTTTACGTGAATCAGTTAAATTCAACGATTATATTCGGCCAATTTGCCTAAATACGAATGCGGCGATTGCAAGACAAAGTGCAACGGCAACAGGTTGGGGCACGACCGAATTGGGTGTGCAAAGTGATGATTTACTTAAAGTACCACTCGATCTATTCCCATTCAATAAATGTAAGGCGATGTTACATGATAGAAAACGTTTGAGTAGAGGTTTAGATGAGAATATGCATCTTTGTGCTGGTTCAATGGAATTGGAGCGCGATACATGTCAAGTAAATGCTGAAATGAAATACTATAATAAATTTATAGATTATACTCTCTATATATAATAATTTCTATTGTTAGGGTGATTCTGGTGGTCCTTTGCAAGTTTTCAATCAAAATACATGTTTATATACGCAAATTGGTATAACGTCGTTTGGTAAAACGTGCGGTTTTGGTGGCATTTATACAAGAGTCTCTTATTATGTCGACTGGATAGAGGAAATTGTTTGGCCTTGAATTTGTTTGTTCCCAAATGAATGGTTTTTATTTATATGTAAAGTATTTGAAATGTGTGATGTAACTTATTCAATTTAATCAAATGTAATGCAAATTATCTTTTTTAATTGATCCATAATAAAATCATTAAATAAATATATTTGTTTTCTAACTATTTTCAATGTGTATTTAAAATATTCCTTTTCTATGTATGTATGAAAGTGTGATCCGTTTTATTCAAAAAATGGTTTGTTTACTAATAAATTCAATGTCATCTAGCATTCGTCTAACTGATAAGCACAAAAGCAAAACTAAAATGTTATTTTACATCGTTTTCGATACATTTTCATGTTTTATTAGGCTAAATTTTAATTCACTTGGAAATATCAAATAAAACGAATGCCTTTTTTACTTATTATACTGTTTAAATCTTTAAAATGTTGAATATGAATAAGTAAATTGAGAAATTAAACACAAACAATGCCTACGTTGTATGTATTTTGTCTTGTTTTGCACGAATTTACTTTTCTATAAACATTGATAAGCCACAGCATAAACAAAATCATCCTGTACATACATACATACATTCAATCAAAACCAATTAAAATATGCAATCATCAAGAAATCCTCATATACAAAAGTATAATAAGCAAATTAATTATGTTTTACCTTTTAGTTTAATTCAATTCCACTTGCCGATAAGAAATCTAATAGCGCAGCAGTTTTGATTGAGAGAAAAAAACGTTAATTTTACAGCCAAATTTCCATCATTGTTCTTCACACATAATTCAAACAATTTTCATCTCAATTTTACCCTTAGCATGATCGCGTCCAACCAATCAAAATATTCAATTCCCTTCCATTCCAACCAATACCAAGAATTTCGTCCACTTTTCTAAGAAGCTGGCTGAACTCGTGCACTAAAAGCAGAAAAGAAATTCATTTGTATATGACGTGTTTGTTAGAATTGAAAAAATAAAGTTTTAATATAAAGGAAAAGCGAAACGTAAGAAAGGTACAAACTTACACATAAGAAGAAGACATCAAAATGATTGAAATTAATCAAGTAAGTTAAAATTAAATTTTATAAAAGCAAAAAAAAAACACAAATCCATGCCGTTTCTTAAACATTTTTTTCTATAACTTTCATTCAATGCGAGTAAATTGTTTAAATTATTTAACGCTACGATTGATTCCATTATGCAATCCTCTTTCTTTTCATCAATTAACCATTTTTTATGTAATTTATATTAAAAACGGAATCGTTCAACCATTTTTTTCGTTTTCGTGATTATTATCGATGATCTCATTGCAATGTAAGTGATTTTTGGTAATTATTCTTTTAGGCACGTACAGGAAGACGTTTTTCCTATAATATTTATAAGCATTTTATATATTGTCCCAAAATATTTAAATTTGAACGCACCTGTTGTTCAGTTAATACAATTTTCAAGGGCATTTTCAAATCCATTATCAAATTTCGTATTTTTTTAACATCATTTGTGCTCCATTTTCTTGTTGCTTCAATGTATCCTCGCGCATATTAGCCAATATGCAATTTTTGCATTTTCCCATTTATTATTGCATTCACAATCGCAATAACGACACATTATATGAAATTTGTGTCTTTTGGCAATGTATCAGCAGAACAATTCGAGACAAGCTTGAATATGATTGTAATACGAACATTTAGTTAATTTATGTCATGACAATTTACTTGCACATTTTGTTTTTCATTTGTTTTCATTCTCTTGCTTGCTTTGATTTCTAGATGGTGAATAATGATTATCATAAAAATTATGGTTATTCAATGAATGAGAATGCCAACGATACGATTTTGCAAAAGTATTCAATAAATACATTATTACAAGCGGAAAATGAAACGGATAGTGCACCTAAACAAGGTAAGTTTTCTTGAACATCCTGTATAATTTGCAAATGCCATCTGTGTGCACCTTAACGAATTACATTAGTGTAAAATTTATAGGTGGCGCACATAATTTTATTTAAACAAATTAATAAATTACAACATATTTCTATTAATATATTGCATTAATTCTTTTTTTTTTTGGAAGAAATTTATGTAATAATTATAAATTTAATAAATTATTTTATCGAAAATGTGTAAGTATTACAGGATTTTTACGCGCTGCTGATTATAACGCATGTTATTAAATAATATCATAATGTAATAGCAATTTTACATACATCGCTACATACGAACAATGATTTATTTATTAGTTTTACACAATTCATTATTTTATAGTATTTGAATTTCCCGCCATTTTATAACATTTCCAAGCGTCTTGTCTACCAACCCTACTTGTTCAAATGTTTGTAAAATATTGTATAACGTAACTTTTACGCAATTTTATTAATTAACCGTTCGCATCACATAAGAATTACTAATAGAATTTAATTTTATTATTTAATTTGTTTTACTATTGACTGTTGTACGAATAACATCAGAAATAATAATCAAAGAGTGCTTGTCCTCTTAAATTGAAAATTTCGACCAATCGCGTGCAAGTTAGATGTTTAATTGTTTAAAACAAAGTATACACAACATAAACAGACGCGACTGAGTTGTGTTGGCTTAAACAAGAATAAAGATTTTAAAGCTATTTTAATCGAAAAAGTAAATATTTTATAATGGATCGTAATACGATATCAATTGCAGACCTATTTGGATTAAATTCACCACGCGGTTTACTTGGCAAATCGTATTCGAACTCGGCTTATAAGGAAAATGGATTTTCGAATAATGGAGGACAAACATATTCGAATGCAGATGCTGAAACAACATATACCAATCTAAATAGTGGCTATTCCTATTACGATTCAAGCGGTGGATGCAGCATTCGTGAATTTAAACCAAACAATAATTATACACAGCAGGTAAGCGTCTCTTCTAGAAGCATTTTCCTATCATTTGTTTGTTTGTTTGTTGGTTTATTATGAAACAAAATGTGTACTTCTTTTGATTAACTATGTGATTTGATTTTCAACAGAAATATAATGAAAATGTTAATGCGATGAATTATGCGTCTGCTGCTGCATCTGGTTTATTAAAGCGAAATTCGATAAATTCATCAAGCGGAGTTTCGTCTGCTTCATCGAGCATTTATCGAAAGAATGCAAGAAGAAGTGCTTCATTTAGGTAATCAATTAATTAATTGTGCATATAACATTACTTATTTGCTATGTGTGTGTAGTGATTGCAGTGGAAGTAATAGTCCATCCGTATTTGATTCTCCCGCATTGTTTGGACAATACGATTTCACACCACAGTCAAACTCCTCATCTGAATCATCATCATATAACAGTGTCGTCTCATCTCCAGACGGCAGCCTTTCTGAAATTTTGGTAAGCGTCCAAATCATCATTTTCATCATTTTAACAACTTTTATTTATTTCTTCATTCTATTGTAGAATTCGTTGACTTTAAATGATTCATACAATAACAAGAATTCTTGGAATATCAACGATGTTCGTAGCGATTACGAATCATCTAATTTACAAACAAACTACCAAACATTACAAGCGCTCAAGTACTTGCAACAGCAACCATCTGCCCTATTCAATTCATTATTGAATTCAACTTGTCCACCAGCGAATCAGTATTTTGATAAATGGAATAATTGTTTTGGAGGTTGTGTCCCAAATAACGCTCCTCATGCAGCAGCTCGTTTTAATCGTGCTGGAACGCCCGTATATAAAGCGACATGCACTTGGAGTGGTTTATTGCCACATAAAAATTATAGTAACATCTCCTATTCATCGAAGGTATTCATTTCCTATTAGTCTCTCATTCCTCATTTTCTAATGTGTGTGTGTGGGTGTGGGTGTAATTTAGGTGTTTCTTGGTGGATTACCATGGGACATAACTGAACAATTGCTGATTCTAACGTTCAAACAGTTTGGACATGTTCGTGTTGAATGGCCAGGCAAAGAGAAGCAAGCATCACAGCCGAAAGGTTACGTTTACATTGTTTTCGAAAGCGAGAAGAATGTCAGAGCTCTATTGCAATGTTGTGCCGTTGATAATACAAAGAATGGTCATTTTTATTATAGGATTCCCTCGAAGAGAGTGAGAGACAAAGAAGTAAGTTTCTATATTATTATTAACAAGTACTAGATATGATGATAATTAAATTAAATCTTAAAGTTTCTTGCAAAGGTTGAAGTGATCCCATGGATAATAAATGACGCTAACTATACTAAAGCACCATCACAAAAATTGGATCCCACTTCCACTGTTTTTGTTGGCGCTTTACATGGAATGCTAACAGCTGAGGGTCTCGCTCAAGTAATGAACGATCTGTTTGGTGGTGTAGTTTATGCTGGAATTGATACCGATAAGCATAAATATCCAATTGGATCAGGACGAGTGACTTTTAATAATTCTCACTCCTACCTAAGTGCTATTCAAGAAGCTTTTATTCATATTAAGACTGAGAAGTTCCATAAAAAGGTGAGTTTGCTGCGAATTTCTTTCCCCCATTCCATTAATCAAATTAATCAAATTAATTAATTAGGTACAAGTTGATCCCTACTTAGAAGATTCAATATGCTCAATATGTTCAGTGCAACAAGGTCCGTACTTCTGTAAGGATAACAGCTGCTTCCGTTATTTCTGTCGTAGTTGCTGGCAATGGCAACATGTCGGCGAACTTCGATTCCACAAGCAATTGATGCGTAATCCAAAGAGCCCCCATATTATGGATTAAATTAACAATAAGTATACCTTTTTATTCCTTTCATATTTTCTTCATTAGTATTATTATCATTATAAGGAGTAAACTATGTGTTGAGCACATTTACTCACTCTATTTTCTAGGATTTACTATATGTACAATTAGCGCGCGCCTCGTGTTTACGCTTATTGAATAGATAGCGTATTTAATTGTTCCTAACTTAAAACATTTAAAGTCTTATGCTTAACATAACTTAAGCAATCATTGCCTTTGACTCTCTCTTAGATGAGCTCATAAATAGTTTTAATACTTTAATTACTTGAATATCTAAAACAAAAGACTTTTCCATTTTTTATTATTCTAGAAAGTGATCAACGAATTGATTTAATCATTTTTGTTTTATATAATCAATGTTAAATTGTATTTACATTTTAGTAAGCAATTTCTTAAAAGACGTTTATTATTTATCAAATTGCATAAATTATTAAAAAAAAGCGCAATTGTCGTTGCTGTCATAGTTTTTAAGTGTTGATATTTAAACAAATTATTAAGTATTTTAAAATTGGTATTACCAATTCGAGGGATGTTTTTTCGGGTGTTTTGTCTTTTAGAATAGTTTTATTGGACGATTTTTCATAAAAATCGTTAAATTATTTCACGGATTATAATGTTGACGAACTTTGGCTATGTTAAAACGGCTTATGAATATGGCAAATTATTTACCATTATTTATTTTGTTTAAAATGTGTTATGGTATTTAAAAAANGGCAGAAGGTGTTATGTTACAAAATTGCTTTTTCGAGAAAATTGGCTTCTAGCGTTTCAGTTTTTTTCACAACTGTATCATAACACCATCAGGCATTTAAAAAAATATATTTTCTTTTTGATTACTGAACCTCCGTCTGTATAGATTGAAGGTAGTTCACATAAAAACTACATCAAAGTGAAAAAAAAGACTATATTTTTTTTGTATCATAACACCTTCTGCCACTAGGCGCTTTCATTCAATTATTTCATTATTATTTAGATTCTAAGAATATTTTCGTCCACAGCTTTTTTCGAATTATTCGTAAAAATAAAATTTTAAATAATATTTTCGTCTCATATCCAAGTGGCAAACAACAAAAGTTTAAAGTTAACGTTAATGATTAAAATATTTGATGTTAGAAAAGTTACAATATTCAAAGAAGAATTTATTGTCTTACTTATATCTTATCTCATTGATTTTATAAAATTTAGATTTTTATATGAATATAAAAAAATAACTATCATTATTATTAAAAACATAACTCAATCCAACAATTTTATATTATTATATTATTATTGATTACTTTAAAGAAATGTCATAACATGTGTAATAAAAATTTAGAAAAGTGAATGAGTGAATTAGTTAGTTAAAAGGGTTGAAGCAGCAAGAGCAGCAGCAGCAGCAAGCAGTGGCAAACATTTCTCATTAAAATACGTTAATCGCATTTATATTTGCTGTTTAAAGTCAAGCTGAGCCATAACTCACTAGGAAGTCAAATACGGGTTCATGTAATACGAGGGTTAACCAAGTCAAGATTTATAACGTTGACATCTGAACTAGACTGGATGTGGCGTGAATTCACTTCTACTCTTTTGCCCATTTCTGTGCTGCTTGCTTGCTACATCAGGTCGTCTCTCACTCTCCTTTTATATACACCCATCTATATTATATTACATTTTATTCTACAATAAAAACTAAGGGGATATTTCCTCTTTAAGGCATTTTTTTTTCTTCTATACATACACACGTTTATTATTATTATTTAAATGGCACACAATTTAAGGTAGCATTCACAACACTCTTATTTTTAAAGCAGCAATCAACTTTAATTCACAATAACAAGTCACATTTCTTAACGTTTTGATACCCCAACTCACAATTCCTTTAATTATTCACATTTCTCTCGGGTGAATGTGTGTGTGGTTACATGTAAATAAAAATATCTTATTACACGTTCCCTCTTTTTTTATTATGTATATGTGTGTGTATCTAACTGCTTGTATAATCAGAAATGTAAAGATTTCCCCATTTTTTTACTCTCTAGAATTGCTGTTATTATTGTACATAGTTTTATACCATATTGCATAACATAACAAAATTTCCTACAAAATATATCTCTCTAGCAAAAAATTCAATTGGTTAATAATTTATTTATTAGTTTGTAAGCTGTTGTTTATAATGTTTGATGTCTTATTGAAATTAATCTTGAAATAATGATTTATTTAAATTTTTCAAAATAACAAATACATAGTTGATGAAATTCCAATTTTTGTCTAACGTTTAATGACCGATTTCAAATCGATCAAAACGATTACCGGTTAGCAGTTAGATAAAAAAAAATATGACTAATAATATGGCACAGAGGGAGTGTAAATTTTTTTAAAATTAATTAATCAAGTATTGTAAATGTATACGACTTTATCAAGAATAATCAAAAACAAGCGCGTGATTTAATTTAGAAATCCGCAATGGTAATGAATTTATATTATTAAGATTTATTAATACCTACATTCGAACTCGTTTATAATGTTTTTCAAGAAATCATTAGAATATACAGGGTGTTTCAGGTTTAACATTGAAAATTTTTAACACAGTATTCTCCTTGTCGTTCTGATTCAAAATCACTCTGGATATATGCCTCTTACTCGCTTCCTAACAAAGATACAGGGTGTCAAATTTTCAAAAAAAATCATTTTTTAATCATATCTTTTAGGAAAAAACTGCAAATTGAATTAAATTTTGTATACATACCTTCTTTATGACGGCCTATTTTTTAAAATTTTTTTCTTCTAATTTTGATGCACCAGTGGCGGGCAATCGGTTTCATGGGAATTATTTATAATAAAAAAAGTACGCTACTGCCTTT
>JAODFZ020026643.1:0-15893 GCA_027574845.2 Deinopsis erosa
ATCGGAGATTTCCCTTATTAATTTGGCGATATCTACATGCATAGGATGACATTAACTTTGAGTAGATGATTATATATTAGATATCGACATTTCTCTCATATTTTGTTAATAAGAGCCCGTTTACGCACTTGCCTCGTTTGTGCACTTACCCCACTTCACCTTATTTATGTATAATAAAATGTACTATCAAATTTTATTATATCGTCATTCAAGTCACTATGACTTTTATATAAATCAGTTTAATTTTCTGGTTAAAAACGTTTAGAAATTTTATAGTTATGATTAAGATATAGACGGGTGCCCCGATATACAGGTGACATATTAAGTGGCTTTGACTTTATTATTATTTTCTTCATCGTTTTACGACTTTTTATTTATATTTTTATAAATCTTTATTTTACCTATTTCGAATTTTTATATCAAGCAATAATAAAATTCAGTCTATTGTATTGAAAAAATTTATTTTCTAGTATATTTATAAACAAAGGTATTATTATTGTATTGTAATCTATAAATAACATCTTGAATAATATTGCTAATTTGTTGCTATTGTATATATGGAAGGGTCACTAACTGGAAATCCTTAAATATAATAATAGATTCCATATACGATTTTGTATCATTTTATTATACTTGGCATGAATTTTAACCATTATTTCACACAAATTAAGTACGTGCACTAAGAAATGAAAGATAACTCTCAAACCGAAATAATATGAGTTGTTTAATTTTCATAACGGTTTTAATTATACAATTTCGCAATTACAATCTACACTTCATATATTTCACATAATTATTCTCTACTAATTAATTTGAAGTTTGAAAATTGCTTATATAATCTTGATACCTTTTTTGTTACGTTGCTAATTTGCAACTATGTATATAAAATTCAATTTCCTCTTCTATATGAAAGATGAAATTCTTTTTATACCTTTCTTTTCTATTAAACGAAACGTTTATAATTTTGATAGGATGGCAGTCTTACATTGATGATACGTCAATTTCACGTAATATGAAAGTTTTTCATGAGAAAATAATTTCTTCAAAAATAACATTTTGCTATAAAATGCTTTTGTGCTCGGAATTCTTAATAAAGAGTTATTTTTTATACTTTAAATGATTTGTAACTAATTGCAGAGTACATTTATGACAATGAAAAATACGTTTTTTTTTTATTGTTTCAGATATGCGCGTTAAATAAGCGCTTTTGAAATTTTTGAAAAGTGACACATTATAAAATATATGAACTTGTTTTATACATTTAATAATTATGCAAATTCTATTAAGACTTATTTGTAACGCTTCCATAAACATTAGTTTCTGTCAGTAAAACATTTTAATAGTTTAAATTGAATGCCTTTAATTGGATATATGCAATTTGTATATTTGTTGCAGAATACCTATACGAATGCTGATAAACTACTTGCAGCTGCTGATGAATTAGCGCAAACTGGAGAATGTGATCCCGATGAGATCTATTCAGTAGCGCAAGAACTAGAAGCCCATGTAACATCTTTTGCTGCAAGGGTTGAACAACGTCGCAGACGTCTCGATTTGGCTGTCTTATTCTATACACACGAAAAGGAGTTGAGCACGTGGGTGGATGAACTGCGACAGGAATTACAAGCTGATGAGAGTGTTGCTGAAAACTTAGAGGCAACGGAACGTTTGCTAGAACAAACCGCTCAGCATCGTGACCAAAGTCTTGACGCTTGTGCATCAACAATCGCCCAAGGTGAAGCTCTCCTACAAGAATTAAGGTGAGACATTATTATTTTTACGATTAAACAATTTTATTGTTGATTTTTAAAATGCGCTATTAAGCGATGTTTATAATGATGCAGCAAATGAAAAGAAGCGTTCCAAATGAATGCTAAAATATGCAAGAGACTCGCTTTTAGGTTCTTTATTTATGCATCTCTTGGGCGTATGTCTTGTGTGGCATGAAATACATTAACGTTCGAGATAGATTTTTAGACTCTTTTTGCGTCAATTAATTTAATTGGAAATTTTTATCAGCCAATAATTTTTGGTATTATTAATGCTGGCCAATGATTGAATCAAAAAGTATTTAGAAATCTTTTATTATCTATGGTCAGTTAAGCATGTGCACGGTGTTAATCATTTCGTTTACCTACTTTTACAAGTGCGTATTATATTAGAGAAGTAGGTTATAAGATCAGCATAAATCTGAGAAATACATAAAAAAATTTACGTGAACGTTCCCATATGTTTTAGTGCACAGAAATGTGTGTCATTTATTAACTTTATTTATTTAATTAATCAGGTAGGCGAAGAAGAAACACAAAAAGAAAGGAAGAACTGGTTGAATGATTCGTTTTATTTTGAAGCATTTGATTCGTTCTTTTTTGTCTTTGTATCACAAACACACACATTTTGAATTGTTCGTTAATTATTCAACTACTTAAGTAAACTTGTTAACTAACATCATGCATCTATGTTGGATATTCCAATCAAGATAAATTGAAATTTGCTACAACAAACAAAATTATCCGCGTGAATTTTTTTTAGTAATTAATAAAACGTGATGGGGGCATTACTCTTCCTTTTCAACAAAAATGTTTGTAAACATCTCACTTTATTCTTTGCATAAGTGATGGATTGTTTTAGGTTTGCGTATGTTTTTGTGTAAGCGATTCTACTACGCGCCTCTTATAAATTAGTTGAATTATGTGAAGATTACAAATAATTACTGCAAGGGTGGGTTTAATGTGCTGCGACGAGGATATATCACCTGAATGTGGTAATAATATGGCGAAACATACATCTGTCTAACAATTTCTCTGATTCTTCTAAGAGTAGAATTTCAGAACCATGTGTGGGTCTTGCGGCAGTCGTCTCACATCTTTCTGTCGGTTACATTCCATTCGTACTAAACATAAATTGTATTCATTCAGCCGCAGTTTATGTTGAAAAAATGTTATGCTTTTATCGATTAAATTCGTGGAAAT
Source organism: Deinopsis erosa (assembly GCA_027574845.2). Lineage (NCBI taxonomy): Eukaryota > Metazoa > Arthropoda > Insecta > Coleoptera > Staphylinidae > Deinopsis > Deinopsis erosa. Next base: position 2,973 of record JAODFZ020026643.1, read on the forward strand.
TAATTAGCACTGTTGTAAATGCAAAAACTTTAATGAATTTGTGTAAGTAGATATAGAATTTCATAGGCGTCTTGTGCAGAATTAATGTACGGTTTCTTTAAAAAACACTAATTACTTAATCTGGTTCGACAAGAAAATAAAATATACGTTAATTCATAAAAAACACAATATTTTATTACTGCAATTATCTTTTAAAACCATTTCTAATGTTTAATTGAAGTTTGGATTTTTTTACACATTTTATAGTAACTAAATTCCGCAACGACGTAAAATTTTAATTAAATTTTATTAAATTCTAAACGTAATTATAATTGCGTAATGTACCTACGTAGGTTTTTAAAATTTGAATAAATAATTAAGAAATCGAAGCATTGCTCTACTTATATTTTAACAAACATTTATCTAATCGAAATTGTAATACATGGATACCCATCAATGGGAAACATTAACGCCTTTCACATGTATTTTGCAAATCAAAACAAATTTCTCTGCTCTTTTCCAACATTGAAAATCGATTATAGCTACAATACGTTCAACATTATCGTTAGCAACATTCATTTTAAATGTTATCTATCATTGAGATGCTTATAATTCTAAAATAATTTTCTTTGTGTTGTTTGTTTTAAAATGATGGTGGGTTTTGTGTTACAGTTGCATAAAATAATGATGACTCGGCGTGAGTAAAATTTGAACTGTAAATAGCGGTACTTGGATGATTTTCATTTAGATAATCAGTTTCATATCTGGACAACACGTCATTTTTGCAACAATGATTGCTTTGAATTTATATTTATTAAATACCAATGCAATGTGCTAGATTTTATATTACAAACACATTCTGCATAAAACTCAATTCATGCTTGTATTTAAATTTATTTTATGATACTTTAATTACAAACATTCAATTTAATTTCGTATTAATGTTGTATGCGAATTACACAAATTAAATGTTGTTAGGATGGAAATGAAATGAATTTTGCGTAAAATTTCTTTATGATCAAACGATATTTTTTCTTTTAGAAATATTGGTGATATGGATTCAACGGGTTCTGTTTCTGCCGTTGAGGCTGCTTTGGACAGGCTATCAAAGCAACGTAGTGATTTGGAAGAACTGTGGGCTGCGCGCAAACTTCGTTTAGATCTTTGTTTACGATTAAGATTGTTTGAAAGGGACGCTCTTGAGGTACCCTATAGAATATTTTGAACGTTCATAAAAAATTCATCAATATTTATATCCATAGGTTTCTTCTCAACTTGAAATGTGGTCGGAAGAACTTCAACACAGCGAATTAACCAGAGACATAGCTAAAGCCGAACAATATCTCAGACTGCACAATGAATCAGTCAGTCAAATGCAGAACACAACGTATCAAGTTCTTCAGCAAGGACAAGAATTAGTTCAGGTCTTTGAGAATTCTGGTGTATGTGTGATGGCTGACTCTCAATATAATGCCCAGACAAGAGTGCAAGTTTTATTGGAGTTTTTGCATGAGCGTGAAATGGATCTGGAAGATTTAGCTGAAGTGAAACGAGTCAAATTGGAGCAATGCATTCAACTTGGCCAGTTCCAAAACGATGCGAATCAAGTTATTAGCTGGATTCGTAATGGTGAATCAATGTTAATGGCCAGTTTTACAATTCCCAATTCATTGGCAGATGCCGAACTGCTTAAAAAAGAACATGAACAATTTCAAGTGGCTATCGAAAAGACGCACACTTCTGCGGTGCAAGTTAAATATAGAGCAGACGCACTAATAAATGCAAACCATTATGATCCACAAAGTATTAAAGATATTTCTGAAGAAGTAACAAAACGCTGGCAACAATTAGTTACTTGTGCCGAGGAAAGACATAAACTTGTAACTGCTAGTTTAAACTTCTACAAAACAGCCGAACAAGTGTGCTCTGTGTTAGATAGTTTGGAAAAAGAATATAGAAGAGATGAGGATTGGTGTGCTGGGACCGCACAAGGTGTTGATAAAGCAACTACTATTTCACAGCTCATTAATAAACATCAAGAACAAAAAGAGGCATTCCTTAAAGCTTGTACACTGGCAAGGCGAACAGCCGAGACTTTCCTAAAATACACTACCAGAAGTTTGCAATTTTATAACTATCCGAGTACGACTGGCGGTCAAGAATCTAGAGTTAAAACAATATTAGAAAAATTATTGAGTCAAGAAAATAAAGTCTTAGAACATTGGACACAGAGAAAGAAACGTTTAGATCAATGTCAGCAATTTGTGTTATTTGAAAGATCTGCAAAGCAGGCCATCGAATGGATTCACGATACTGGTGAATGTTATTTAACAACTCATGCAACGAATTTAGGTACAGTTACGATAATATAGTAGTAAATTTTTTACGCTCATTTTTCTTTCTTTTGTAGGAAACAATATTGAGGAAACAGAAAGTTTGCTACATGAGCACAACGAATTTAAGGGCACGGCAAAAGAAACACGTGAAAGAGTTAAATTGCTGATACAACTAGCGGATAGTTTAGTGGAAAAAGGTCATGCTCATGCCAATTCCATCAAACAATGGGTTGCAGCCGTTGATAACCGCTACAAAGACTTTAGTTCTAGAATGGAAAATTATAGACAGCAATTAGAAGATACGTTAGGCATACAGGCTGAAGAAAGCGAAAAGAAAGATTTATCTATTGACCGAAATTCGGATCCTAGCCTAGAAGCTAAAGTCAAAGAAGCAGCTGCAAAAGACTTGAAAGAATTGAATGAAGAAAAACGCAGATCTGCTAGACGAAAAGAGTAATTAGATTTTAATTGATTTGACTCAATATAATAATAAAAAAACTTATTTTATAGATTTATTATGGCTGAATTGTTGCAAACTGAACGAACTTATGTGAAAGATTTAGAAACTTGCATCAAATCGTTTTTAGTTGAAATGAGAAGCGGGGTAAATGTGCCACCACAATTGATAGGAAAAGAAGACATAATATTTGGCAACATAGAGGAAATTTATCAGTTCCATAACTCAACTTTTATCAAGGAATTGGAAAAGTACGAAACTATGCCGGAGGATGTTGGCCATTGTTTCGTAACTTGGGCTCAAAAGTTTGACATGTATGTACATTACTGCAAGAATAAACCAGAATCGAATAGTTTGCTAGTTCAACATGGTGGAACATTCTTTGAGGATTTGCAAAAGAAACATAGAGTTGAACATCCAATCGCAGCCTATTTGATAAAACCTGTTCAAAGAATAACAAAATATCAGTTACTATTGAAAGATTTGCAATCTTGCTGTCAGGAAGGACAAGGTGAAATCAAAGATGGTTTAGAAGTTATGTTAAACGTGCCAAAGAAAGCAAATGATGCGATGCACTTATCTTTGGTCGAAGGCTGTGACGTTTCCGTAGATAAATTAGGAGAAGTTATTCTACAAGACGCTTTCAGTGTTTGGGATCCAAAACAAATTATACGAAAAGGTCGTGAAAGACACATATTTTTATTCGAATTGTATTTACTGTTTACGAAAGAAGTTAAAGATTCTACCGGAAAAGTTAAATATATTTACAAAAATAAACTTATGGTAAGTTAGAAAAGCAAACTTTTAAAATTCTTTACTAAAGTTAATAATTTTTTGCAGACTTCTGAGTTAGGCGTGACTGAACATATGGAAGGAGATGAATGTAAGTTTGCTGTGTGGACTGGAAGAGCTCCAATTTCTGATTACCGCATTGTTTTGAGAGCCTCTTCGCTCGACACAAAACAATTGTGGGTCAAGAAGCTGAGGGAAGTTATTCAGGAAACTTACTTCAGTGGAGCGCTTCCTCTGTCATTACCCAAGAGTCCTGCCAAACTAAAAACACACAGCCAACGATCGAGTCGGTAAGTTGATTATATTTTAAATAAATTAATAAAACCGCATTATAAATTACTATCATTTTTTTCAGTGACATGGAAGAATGTAATTCATTGGATGAGGGAGTTGAAAATCTTGACAGAAATTCTCTCACATCATTTGGCTCAGGCAACACCACCGACTCTGATAAGGTAGGAAATCAATATTATATTTTTCATCGCTATAATATGCATTAATGCATAAATTTTGTTAAACTTTTAAATTATTTTGCGGTAGTAAAGCTATACGCTTTGTTTAAGTCATAAAGTTATTTCTAATAAAAGAACAATATTAGCTTTTGATGTATAAAAGATGAATTGCTTCAAACTTGCTATCGCTATCTAATGTTTCATTTTATGGGGTATCAATATACTATGTTTAGAATAAATCGGATCATAATAGTTTTATGAAAGCACTTACTAGCATATAAAATAAATTTATTGCTAAAATTACGATTTTCTATTAAAAAATAAAGAACTACTTGAATTTTCCATCTGCATAATAAATGACTTTGTAGCAAATTCATTTTACATGCATTTATAATGCGATTGACAAGTTAAATTTATTTCTAACTGCCGCTTTTTTATCATAATTGAAGGAGTAATATAAATTGCTGTATTAAATATGTATAATATATACGAGAATCAATAATATTATAAAATCAAATGCAAATTGCATGTATGAATTATAAATTTATGTAAATTTTATTCCGAATTATTCATTTCTATATTAGATTTATCTACATTATTTTGCCATTTTAATATGGATTAATAACAACAATTAAATCATATATCAAATAATAGTGAATAATTATGTATTAACTCTTATTTCGTGGGTGTGTTAACGGGTGGTTCCTGTTAATGTCATAGGGTCACGACCTTACGCATTTCCACCAGGATCTCTTCAACTATCCTTGATCTATATCTTACATTTCTATACATTTCACATTATACTTGAACGTTTCACATTTCATATGCACTTAGAAAATAGTAAATTTCTATTGTTTTATGTTAGTTGCATTTATTCTATACTTACTATTCAATACTTCACATTAGATGGTCACTTTGCTTGGCGTGTTATTTTCTTTCGTGTTCTAAATACATTTTAGTTGATTAGATATTATCGTTCAATTATTTTATTATTTGTTTGCTTTCAATTAATAAAGTTTTTGCTGGAAAATTACGGCCACTAAGTTAATACTTTTGCATTATTATCTTTAATGTGTGTTTAAGAAGAAGGGTCTGATAAAAGTATCTTTTAATAAAATAAATAAACACCAAGGCTATATTTGGACAGATATTATCTAATAAAACATGTATAGAGAATTTTATTTAAATTTACATTAAGTAAGTAAGTAAGTGAATATTATTACAACTGACATTGATACGTACATATACGGCAAACATAAAAGTTTAATTGTCGTTGCAAAAGTAATTTATGTTTATCCATTTCATTTTTAATTTCTTCAACAAAAAAATCGTATAATCGAAAGTTTAATTTTATCTTATAGCTTAATTACATCAGTATTAAGTATAAAAATTTATTATTTATATGAAAACGGTAACAAACACACAAAATATATGAAACCAGTGTACATTTTGTACACTAATTTAATCGTATGTACGTAACAAACATAAAAAACCTGTTTCAGTTTATTATCCTAAATAAAATACCTCAGCTTGCAATTTTATTGCTTCCTATTTTTGACATTTCATTTTATATATTAATAAATTGTTCTGCCACATGTAGATATTAACAAGTGGTAGCAATCTTAAATTATGAAAATCTGACAAATGTTTATTATAGTAGTCAACAACAAACGGTTATTTATGTAGAAAGTATGGAAAATAATTTAAGTTGATGCGAAATATTTTTATCTTGCTACAGAATGGCATCGACGACATTTATTCCAATAATTTATTTAATGAGATTGATTTTTATTGAAAAGCTGAAAATTTTCACTTTGCTAATTGTCTGTTTTATGAACATGTAATGAAGTTAATGCAATTATTAATTTATCTTTACTAACGTTTATGATAAATTAAACAGATTTTTAGTACTTTCAGATATAACATCATTTTCTATAGTAAATTAATCAAATAAGACATTTTTTAAGCTTAACGAAAAAATTAAATTTATTACTAAAAATTAATTCTCATTTCGTAACAGAAAGATAATCTTTGATGAAATATTAAGGATATATGGGCGAAAGCTGTTATCTTTTTTTTTTTGAAATGGTTGGTTGTGACAATACGAGAATTAAAAGTACAGATAATAATATGATAATGTTATTGAAAATTGATGAATTTATAGCTTTGCGATACGAAGCAACCGCTCTTCGTGACGCGAGTCCGGACTAATCCGGACAAGCGCTTTCCTTTCCCGGGCCAGCCGGAGCTGTCAGTTCGTTGCCGGGATCGAACCCGAGCACCACACAGTACAGAACAATTTTTAATTATACATACACGTATTATCAAAATACAAACATTGTTTAAATCTATATTTATGTATAAAATTTCTTAAAATCTAAAAAGGAGTGTTTGAAAAAAGGGGATTTGCCATCAAATAAATATCATCGGACGTTTTAAGTGATAAGATTATAATAAATAAAATAATCTTAATAGTTAAACAAAATGACAGTTATCGAATTATATTTATATCAGCCGTGTCGCAAAAAAGCTAAATTATTATAAAATAAATTTTCTACAACAACTAACTAAGAGTGCAGTTGATTGGTGCTATTAATTATAAATTATACAATACATTAAATATTATCAAAGATAAATTTTATTCTTGCCAAACTGTGATTAAATTATATCGTGTTTTCTAACCACATCCATTTTAAAAAGTACAGCAATTATAAACAAAAACAATCTACTATTTATTAGTATTATAAGAAGAAATCTAATTGATTATATATTGAATATTTTATGATATAAAGTCGGATAAGTCATGTCTAGTCCAAGTAGTTCTAGTGGTTCATCAAAACCACAAAAATCTAAAAGGAAAATTTCCTTACCTTGGTTTCGTCAAGGATCTGTTTCCAATCAACATCCAGCACTTACCAGACAACACACCATCGATACACCAAGCTCATTTCAAGCAAGACTTTTACGAAAACAGCCAAGCCAAAATGCTCTGGTAAATTTTAGTAATTAATTTATTAAACGACTTTTTTAAGCTAATAACCATCATTTAGGAAATGCAATCAACATTTCTTTAACTATTACTTCAAAGCTAAACGTGTAATTAATGTCATCTATTGGACTAATGATTGAGACCTAAAAATATCTGAATGCTAATTTGCATGATGTATTTCTTTTCAAAATAAATAAACATATTTTTTTTGAATGATCCTAGATATTGCAAAAACATATGGATTTATCAACGTCACAACCATTCTTTGTTACTTTTTTATAAAGAAATCATTAAAATGTCTAAATCTATCATAATTATATTGTACTGCTTTATGTGAGGGGGACAAAAAATAGATTTTTATAATATGTATATTATAAAATAAGTATACAGCACCATTCTATAAAAGTTTTCTCATTATAAATTCATTTCCGTTTGCACATAATTGAAGTATCTCGCACAAAAAATTTAAGAAACGTTCTTGTGCTGTTTTGTTCAAATCTCTTTTAGCGGAAAAATATATAGGAATTTGAACATAATGTGGAGATTTGCATTTAAATTAAATTTCTATGCATTGAAAATCGATAAACAAATAATTTCTATATTTCCAGAATTACCTCTTCCTCTCTCGTAAAGCAATTTTTTTCATTCGTTGAGCAATTTCAATTATACATACAATTTTATTTAAAATCCTTTCATCGAAATAGAAATGTTTAATTAAAATTATTATATATGTTAATAAGAGAACGAAATTCTTTTTTCATTTTCGTTTATTAGTTGGTTGATAGTGGTAGGCATTCGTCGAGATGAAAGATAGCGATCGGTCGCTAGCGGTTACATAATTAAACCATGATGGTAATTAGGAAATCTAATCATGTGCGCTCCACAGCAGGGTGGTAAGGACGCCGTCAATATCCACTCATCGGCTGTATGTCAACGTACGTGTTATTTATAACTAATCGATGCTTTCAAATATGTTGATCGTTCATATTTTATGATATTATATTGGACAAATTATACATTTGTTCTTCAAAATAGTTTCACAATCAATCGCATTCAATTTATAATTAAATTGGATTCCATTTTGTCATGTAGTTTCACATTAACAACGAATAACTTTCATTTAATCGAATACAATTTACTAAATTGTGTAATTTTATTTTATTTTAGAACAAGTCGAATAAATAAATCTTTAAGGGTGTTTTATGCAAAGAACAATGGGCAAAGCTTGATTAAAAGTGCCGAAAGGTAAAACATATAAAAGGCATTTTTATCCAATTGTAAATTCTTTTCACTTACTTACATTAATAAAAAAATGTTTGTTAAACATTAACATTATATTAATTTCCTTTATGGAGCTTTCTATATAAAATGTTAATTTTTTGTGTGTGTGTTTTTTTTTAATTAATTTACTTTCGATTTGCAATATTTTAATTTATTTAAACTGTCTAATGGCATTTTGATTTTTATTGTGAATGATGGACGCAAAGTGGCTGAGATTTCACTAAAATAAATAATATAAAATTTCGCTTTGTCAAATAGGAAATGTACATAGTCCAATATAGTATAGATGGATATCAGATTGGAAGTTAGATCTCAAGGTTCCACTCTGTATTTAATAGATATTTTAATCTATATAAGATAGGAATTCTATTCATAGACTTATTTCTCATCAAAGTTCTAAGAAAACACTTGCAAGTTTGTAATTTAAGATCATCATATTCTTATTGGATTTTCTTTAATGAAAATCAACTTCATATGGTTTTAAATAAAATGCAAATACTCATAAACTTCCCCAAACAAATTTTGTTTAAAATAAATTTGCTCAATGCATAATACAAAGGCACTAATGTTGAAATTTTGATACAATTTTATTCAGCCATTCATGTTAATAATACAATGCATAAATTACAATAGCAAGCTTTTATAACAATAATTTTAGAGTAATAAACTGAAACTACCCCAACGAGTCTTTATTATTTAGAGAAATAGAATTTTAGTTGTAATAAAAATTAAACGATTTTTTAATTAAATTTAAATTAATCATTGTTGAATTATCATTTAAGCTTCTACCACATATCATATAGAATTTTTAATAAATAAGAAAGTACAATTTCAATGCACTATTGACCTGAATCAATCAAATCTCTCTGAATAGAAACAACATGCATTCAATATTTCCATGCATGGTATTACTTGACCAAACACGTTCCTGTCAATCAAACTCTCTAGTTTTTTCTACTATTTCATATATAACAAGTGTTAAAATTCACGATTCATAATTTATTTAGAAACCTATCGAGTTCTGATTTTGAAAATAGCGACAAATTGATTGATAATTTAATTATATCTATAATGCCGATACTTATATGGCGTATTTTTTAATGAAAATAAAACAATCATTTAATTAATTTATGTAATCTTATCGAATTCGTTGAATTTTTAAGTGAGAAATGTGGTTGCGCTCGAGGAAATATAAATATTAAGTGGTTGCCGTGCTGCGTAAATTTAATTTTGCTTTAATACAAACGAGAAGAAAGTTTGTGTACGACAAACTACAATCGCAATTAAATTCTATTAATTAATTCAGATTAGCATATATTTTTATTCAACAAACTTATATTGAATGCATACAAAATTGTTAATTACTTATGTGCTTTGCATTTTTTGTTGTTTGTTTCAGGCTGGAGTATTGGAAATGACATGGGTTATTAGTGATTTCGTTGCAACCAATTCTCAAGAATTAAGTGTGACAAAAGGCCAGCAAGTCGAAGTCGTTGAAGTATGCTCTTCCAAGCCAGATTATTGCTTAGTTCGTATGCCTACACGTGGTAGTGATCATGAATCTTCAGGAGTACCTGAAGGATTAGTTCCATTAGCTGTACTTAAACAACCTCCTCAGCCAAGAAGCTCTCCATCAAGACGTCCACTCTTAGACCATGAATCCGGTACGTACTCTATCTACTACTTTCATTAACAAAGGCTTGTTTTTCGCAAACAATCAAATCGGAAGAGTCATTATTCAGCGCGGTGGCTGAAAACGATCGCTTTTTACGATGGTCATTGTTTTTAAGGCAATTGTATTTATTGTGGTGTAGTATTTTGGCTATGACCACGTGCGCGGGTCTTTCCTGACAGCAGCAGCAGCACCGCGGCGGGATCAATAGATTCGTTGCGACCTTGACCCGACCTCCCGCAGCAGTAGCAGCAGCATCCTCTCTGCGGCTTGCAGAAATACGACACTACCTCGTATCTCTTTGCGTTAAGAAAAATGATTTATATTCTGAAACATGCACTACACATATATCTACATTTTCTATTGGTAACGCTTTTCAGCTCTATGCAAATCTACTCTGTAACGTTCAATTCTTCAACCTAAATTTACTACCAAAATAAATAACTAATGAATTATGCCTAGAAAGCATATGGAAGATACAGAAAGTTTATGCAATTTATTGCCTTAATATTTGAACGCGGTTTAATGAAGGTTGCTAATTAAATCAACATTCGACTATATACATATAATGATGCAAAATGTTCATTTAAATGTTTATACTTTATTTGGGAGGATTTTCATAACTTCGTATACCAACAACACAACAAATAAAAAAAAAGCGAGGAGTGCACTGCTTATATATAAAGTATGTTTTCATTTTTGGAAATTTATCGGTGCAAAAAATACTAATAATAATACTAATAAAATTCCAACAATGTCTCCTTGAATCGATGGAAATAAAAAACCTTGGAATTACCAATTTTATTTAGATTTTTGTTGTTCTCAAAATTATTTTTTATATCTTTAATCAATCATCCTATATGAGTACTATTATTAATTGAAAGTTTAATATAATCATAGAGTTGTTAATACCAAATATAGCTCGGAAGATGAGATTAAAATTTAATTAGAAATTTTCCCGTATTGCCTTTCAATTCTGCTACATATTATGTGCAGTTGCAATTCTATTCATCAGGCGAGATTGAATAATTCATTTTGACACCGAGGAAGGTTCAACAATATCGAATTACGATCTTCCATACTAGATAGAAATAAAAAAATGTATCATTGTCTTTATTTTGCAAATATGCTTCATATTGACTATGATAATTTATACGTTCACTTAACCATTCCTTTTTATAGCTGCACATATACATAAAATAATCTAAATATTGACTGAACTGATTGCAATATAAATAAAATACTTGATTGTTAGCTAAAGGAGGGCATTTCATTCTTTTTTCATAGAATTTATTCTTAGGATATTTTCAAGTGTTCAATATTGATTGAAACCTGCATCTAAACCAACGCCTTAAAAATTCTATTCTATATTGACACCTTTCAACATTTTCTAAATGCATATTTCTTGTATGCAAATAAATTTACTATTAGTGAATTGAACAGTTTCACAGGTGTGCAATAATGAGTCAGATACTAAAACTAAACTAAAACATCGACAATTTTATTCTTCATCAATTTGTGACACATACTGGCTTTTATCCAATATGACAAAATAAACAAAAGCTCAACTGTTTTATAATTCATTGAGTGTCCTTTTGGCATTCATATCAGTCGCATCTTTAAACTAAATTTAAACTAATACGAAAGCGCATACGTAACATCAAAATATGTTTCGACGTAAATCATTTTATTTACTGACTACTTATTGGACAATCTACTTTATATTTTTTTATTGTTATCAATCAATTTCATGCAACAATGATAAAAATCGAATTATTTTTTAATATAAATTTATTGCATTACAAGCCATTCTGATTCATAACATAGTTTTGTTTCTATTATAACGCCCTTGAAGATCATTTATATTTAAATTATTATATTTAGGGAGATACGTAATTGTAAACAGGATATATAAAATTATTGTATATGTAATGTGGTTGCGTGTATTAATAATAACTATTCTTAGGAAATTAAATTTTTTATTTTCGAAATTATAGAAGGAGCTTTATATTTACATTGCAAGCTGCTTATTCGTTATACCTATGTATATGGGGAACAATACAATTAGTCCCAATAAAATAGTTACCCCTGCTAAGTGACTATTTTAACAAACTTAAAAAATGATTGTTTTTTGTACATTTTCGTATAAGTAAAAAAAAATCCATACATATTTTGTATACTGAAATGTGCAGTCAAAATTAGTTATTCATTCAGCGTATTACGACTTCTATGACGTTATAAGCGAGTGACGTTGCAAATAAAATTACATGTTTTCCCTATTTACTTACCGACGTTAATAAAATATACATAAACATATAAAAATACATTAGTTTTATGTTAATCATAAACATTAGTTTTGCAACAAAGCAACAAAATACATAAAAAAAATTGTATTACTTCTGTTTCGTATTAATCGAGCTATTTCAGTTTTAAAAATTCCAAAATAAAAAGCTTTGATTTATTTTATCGATCAGGATATACAATGTGAACACAAAGTTAGTGGTTATGTAATTAAAAATACAATTTTATATCAATAGAATCAATAATAATATAAAAACATTAAATACAACAAATTATTTAATCAATTAATTTGTGATTTTTATGATTTTGCAACAGAAAATGCGATATGGTATTTGGGGTTGCACTTTTCAAATGTTTAAGGATACTAAAAGTGAACAAACTTCCAAATTTTAACACATAGTATTGTTGTAGCAGGTGCAATTTGAAAAATGCTATAAATTGTTAATTTTTGACAACTCCGAATTCAAAGACAAATAAACAATAAAATCATATTCAACTGTAAAGTATTTAACAATTAATTACTCAAAGAATATGTTATTAAGGTCTACTAGGAAAAATTTTTACTAGTTCATTATTTTCAACCAAAAACCTAAATGGCTTATTTAATAGGAAACATAGGAAGACGTTTTTATTTGAAAAAATCGAATTTTTAATCTTATTAT
>JAODFZ020026661.1:0-11783 GCA_027574845.2 Deinopsis erosa
AAAAAAAATTCCATAAAAATTCCTCTAGCGGGATTCGATCCTTAGACCTCTCGGTTACCAATCCAGCTCTCTAACCACTAAGCTGTGAATCACTTATGAAAATATAAGGTTGAAACTTATATATATTCAAATAATTTGGTGGATTTTCCGGACTTCATAAAAATCGAACGAAAAGTATTTCCAAGCCAATTGCTTGGAAATATCTTCGATTCAATACTCCTCTCTAATTTTTCAAGCGATGAAACGCAGAAGAATCGAGCGCTGAATGAAAGTTCGAGATGGAGATTTCTTCAAGCCAAAATGAATAGAATAGAATGAATAGAAGAGAAATAAAAGTCTAAGTTAAATTTTATTTTTGGTTTTTATTTAAATTCACATCAAATACAAATGTTATTTATAAAAAAAGTTTATTCTAGTTTTGAACATAATTTGTAGGAAATGTCATTTCTACAAGATAAACTAATAAAGAACAATGTTAACAAAGTTTAATATATATTCACAAATAATTTCTATAATATGCGGTAAATACAAAACACAAAGAGTATATACAATAGACAATTGTTTTACGGCAATTCTTAACATTTAAAGGCGCATTAATATCAACAACATAAGGTATGATGTATGCATGGCCATCATTTAAATATCCATATCTACTTGACATAGAAAAATCGCCAATTCATATAACATTCGATGATACATCACTAAATGTAGGCTTCCTATTAGAAGCCAATTTAATCGGTTACATATTTACATTATTCAATTTAATCAAACAAAAGAAAATTGGCATTGGATGTAGTTTAATTTTACAACATACTCGATGGATTTTGATGTATTTCGCCACTGATGTTAATTAGTTTTTCGCAAGTCGTTAATGTTAATTGGATTCGCAAACGGATTCGGTTTAGGATTATTTAAAAAATATATAAAACAAGAAATGTGCGCTCATGATGAAGTGGAATTAACAATTAGTGCTTATCTACCTCTAGCTTTAAACATTAGAGTGATTTTAGTGTTCATTTTAAGTGCATTTTTAAATTTCCGTCAACTCTCTTTATACGCATCAAGTGTACCATTAATAGGATTGATAATTTTCCTATTAAGTCCTAAAAGTATTGAAAACACTGATGGAAAAGACTGATTTAAACATTTTAGAAATATTGAAAGATATTGAAGCTGGTAAATGAATTTTTACAACAATTTTCAGGTGCACCTGCTCATATTATATATTCAGAAATGATTTTTACGTCTTTGCATAATCCAGAACCAAAAATATCTTCAATTATTTGCGTGTGCTTTACATTTCTTAATTTTTTTGTCAGTATTAAATACGTAAAAAAAGTACCTAGAAAATTCAATTTGATTATATCAAGTGCCTTATTAATTATTATTTTATCCCTTCTTAGAGTATTTCTAATATTAGTTAAAAAAATATTGATTTTTAGTCAAATTTTAACTTGGCTGCCTCTAATATTATTAATAATTTATAATTTTTGCATACGTTTGGATTTGCAATGTCTTCAACCCTACTATTAAGTGATTTAGTACCAAAAAATGCTATGCATATTGTTACACCCCTTCATGGCGCACATTTCTCATCGTCCGGTATATTAGCAACCAAATTATTTCAAATCCTTTACAGTGCCTACGATTTACAAGCCACTTACTTATTTTTTATATGCATATTAATCGGTGGCTTAAGCATTTTATTATTTATACCTGATTGTACTCCGCAAAAACAAAAAGTAATAGCAAATAAAGCGGGAATATGTGATATTGAACGTTATTAATAAATCTATTGGTGGCAGAGTGTTTTATGTTCCTTCCAATCATCCACTTGACATTGACGTGAACAATACCAAACCGTTTTGCATCGCGAGCATCTTTGACGCGCCAATTTACCACAAATTTTACACGATTCGCTTGAAGCGTCATTGTCAACATGCATTTGCTCAAATTGCTCTAATAAGTCGGTATTAAATGCTGAACTAAATCTGAAATTAAGGAAATTAGTTTAAAAAGTCTATTAAATAGCGTAACATACATTTGGGCAGCTTTAAATAGAAAATCTTTATCCATGGAGAAAACGTTGCCAATTTGCAATTTAGCAATTTTCTTCCATTTACCATCATTTTTGCTTAATATGTCACTTTTTATATTGTCTAATACTTCCATTAAAAGAGCACTTTTAGGTGTGCATTGCACATTGGAGGCTTGTAATTGATGCAACCAATATTTTAATTCATTTAACGGCGACAATTGATCGATTACAGTTGGTGTTAAGAGAGGAAGAAGCTTAATGAATTGATTTCGTTTATATTCAGTAATTTCATAATTTGTTAAACAATTTTTGTCCAGCAATAAATGGCGTAATGTTAACCAAACCTAAATAAAAAACAAAAAATTAATTTTGTATAAATAATTTAATATAAATTCTATAAATACTTGAGCTTCAGGTTTACTAATCTGTTCAAAATCACCTTGCATCCATTTACCATTCCTGTAAACTTTACCAAATTTATTCCATGGACGTTCTTGCAATATTTGAATGAATAATAATGGAATATCGTGTTGTGAGTAAATTCTTGATACAACACTCAATGAAATTCTATAAAAAAAAAACAATAATAAAATTAGATCAACATTAATTATTGCTATTCTAACCTGTCCATGTATTCAGATAAATATCGTATAATTGATAAACATCTAATTCCCAAATCGAATGCAATTTCCTCTTTCTGCTTTAGCAATTGATTATTTTCCTTCATTGTCGCTTTATTATCTTCAGTCCATTTCAAATCAATCACTAATAATTGGGTAGCTGTATCGTAGACATAATCCAATAAATCAATCGCATAATCTGATAAACATTCGCAAGCGTTTTCATGGTACAATAATAATTCGAGTAGACAGACAGCAATAACTTCATGATAAAGGATTCCATACGCAATGAATGTAGTCTTAGGTTGTGGATTTAATTTCAGCAAGATGGGAAAGACTTTTTGCTTCCATATCGATACCAAAATCGCTTCATGTACGAGAATATGAATTTTATTGTATGAAATAATTGTTTCTTTCACATGCTCCTCTTTTAAAGCGCTTGCTTCAACGAGAGCTTGCTGATTTAATTTTTGTAAACGTTCATACCACTCCATCCATCTGTCAAAATAATAATTTAATAAAGCAATTAATGTAACATGTAAAAATTACCTCAAACTTCCCAATTCTTTAATATTCTGCACTTGCATAGTTTGTATGAAAAATTCAACTTCAGTTGGAAGAAGTACATCGTCCATTTTATTATCAAATTATTGATAAAACAATTCAAAATTGCAGCCATGGTAACCTTTGAGACAATTTCCATGGTGGCTCGATGTATGACAAACAATTTGGCGCGTTCTGTAGTAAATTCAAATATATGTGGTGTTTCCATGGTGACGCAAGTCAAAAACAATTTGGCGCGTTTTGTATTAAATTCAAATCGCTTAAAGTAACCTGTAAGTGTATATGGAAAAGGTGCACAAACTAAACTAACTGTTTAATTAAAAACTGGTTGAGTTGTCCATGTTTGATGTTTGTAGCCTACATAAGCAGGCGCGTACAAAATGAATATAAAAAACTCTTTTTTTTTTACTTACGGTTTAGTGAACAAAAACCTCATTTCTCTTTATATCATCATTTAAGTCAGTGGGACTGCGCTGTGCGCTCCTCTCTTCTGTGTATATGCGCGAGTGTGTCCAAGAAAGAAAACTTTTGAAAACTAAAAAAGAAAATGTAATTTTTTTTTGGTTTCGAGAACATTCAGTGCATTATTATTATTATGATTGTGTGTGATGTGAGAGATTTTCTATAATTTGGAAAATGTTTTTAATTTTTTTATTATTGGTAAGTTGACCTATTAATAAAAAATGACGGTACCTTCATGAAATTTGAATAAAAAAAATGTTTTATGTATCAAACAAATGTATCGATTAATAATAAAAGTGAATAGAAAAACGTGCGCGAGTTATTAATAATTCTTTTTTATAATATAGTGAAAGCTTAACCTTCATTCCTAAAACTGAATGAGTTCTATGGCATTTCACCTTGATTTAATTAAACATTAGAATAAAAAGTTCAAGAACATTTCCCTTAAAAGAAGTTAAAATTAATGTATAGATAATAGAGAGAGAAAAAAGTGAAAGATTTATTCTCCGTTATATATTCGAAATGAAATAGAGCAAAGCAAATTTTTTTTGGCAAATAAATTCGTTTGTTTCGTTTGGTTGGTAACTGTGTCGCATTATCAACGCTCTTGCATTTTAAAATAATTCGTTTATCAAAATTCCTAGCAGGTGTTGTTTATTATGATGTTGTTGAGGAGTCAACATTTCACATTGTGAAAGCAATAGTGAGACTGCAATATTTACTCCTCTTTTATAACACACTGACACACTTTCTTCTTTCCTCAACACATGCACACGTACTTACATAGGTATACAGGGTGTATCACGAAAACAATTCGTTTTCCCATAGCAATTTATTTTTCAAATTTTGCTTATGTGATTAATCTCTGTAGAGAAAATAGTTGCAAATATTTTATATACCTACATATTCGGTTATATCGGAAATTCTTACAAAGTTATTTCAATGAAACTTTACATTTTTTGTTTCTTCTTGCTTTGATAGAAAATAAAAATTTAATGTGTGTTTATAAACCATGTATTGTTAATTGTTCTTGACATATCTTCCTACTAGAAAATTGATAAAAATCATGTTTTTTGATAATCTTCATATCTTTTTTAATATTAGTTCTAAAATGCTCATTTAAATTGTAATTAATAGCTAATTATTTGTTCTATTATAGATAATTCCAAAATCATTTGTATCTTGATTACAATATGCCTTCAAACTTGAACTTTATAAAAATGCTTACAATATAACATTGATTTTCAAAAGACACCATATATTTTTTAAGGTTATCGTTGTTAAAATGGTAAAAAGACATTTTGAATTTACCGCGAATATGTCAAAAGAAATTGACTAGAGTGAATGTAGTGACAAAGGAAGTTATCCATCTTGTAAGACGTTCTAGAGCTTAGAGAAACAAGTAAGTTCTAGAGTATGAAAGATATGAGCTATAGTTTTTATATAAAAAGTGTATCGAATAATAGTCATTAAAGCCTAAATTAAATATCAAACAACTGTCTATTCATGAATCGTAGTATATGCAAAATTGCAAAAATTTTAAATATAATTTCAATCATTTAAAAAATTTCGTACATTTTTGTTATGTATGTAAAAATAAATAATATAATAATAATAATAAAGTATGCTTAGAATGAATTATTCTTTCTTCAATTATAGAACACATAATTAATTACAATTTGAATGATTAGCACCAATATTAAGAGAGCTATAAATTTTAAAACGTTAATTTTGTAACATTTTCTATAATATTTCACAAACTATAGTTAATTATTGTAATGTATTGAAATTTCATCTTCTCACGAATGAAAGAACAATAAATAGTTTTAAAAAAACAAAGATTCTATTGTTTTCCGGTATAACCGGAAGAGCCACGTGATTGTATTTTGTCTAACTAAACAAATTAGAAACATCCGATATTCAAAGGAAAAGACATAAATTGCTTATAAAAACGTTTAAGGAATGGTTTTAGTGAAACTCAAACACCCTGTATAATTCAACCTTTTAACTTCAACCATTTTTCATGTAAGCCGCACATTTCACAAACTATATAATTAAATATCATAAATCGGCCGGCCAAATTAACCTAAATAATAATCATCATGTAATTACAGCTCTATGCAGCGAAATGCGCACAATGCTTCGGTTACGATGGTGGCAGTGATGAAGGTGCATGCACGAAACACTATCGCACATCGCGTATGCATCAACCGCCATGCGATTTAACGAAAAAGAATTATTGCACGTCGGCGGGTAAAATGTATCCATGGCATGCGGTAAAGCGTTTCATCAATGAGAATCAAGGCCTGATGAAGCGCATGTACGGATATGAGCCGCACATCAAAATATTGCGCAAGGAATTGCAGAATCAGGAGGAGGAAGAGCAACGATTCGCCAAACAATTGGACTTGAATAATGAGTTGTATGAGAATGAGACGCCGCGTTATCTACAGGAGGAGATCATTTTGAATACGAAATTCATTTATAATCATCAAATTCCACCCAAATTCCATCAACAGCAAACTTCATCGACGTCCACTTCGACGAGCACTGCTCCAAGTACAACTGCGCCACCTACAACCACTTCAACTACAACGACGACGACGACGACGACCACAACACCGACGACTAAATCACCTGAAACGACAACATTTAATGTAACCACTGATTTCCTAACCACAACTGATGTTGTTCTTGAAACAACGACTGATTACGAAGAAATCACAACGCAGAATTTGAAGAAACCGTCGGAGATGCTTTTCCAGGACACATTCAACAATAACAAACATGTGAACTTGAAGCTACATGGAGTGTAAGTAGTAATAACATTTACTAGAAATTTATAATCTAAGTAATTTTATTGTTGCAGGAACGCTTGTCCGGTTAAAGAGGAAG
This sequence comes from Deinopsis erosa, assembly GCA_027574845.2. Taxonomy (NCBI): domain Eukaryota; kingdom Metazoa; phylum Arthropoda; class Insecta; order Coleoptera; family Staphylinidae; genus Deinopsis; species Deinopsis erosa. The sequence goes on from JAODFZ020026661.1 coordinate 6,580, forward strand.
TGGTGGCGCCATTCTGGGCGAATAATACGCGCGGTGAGGTGTTGGCATTACTGAATCTCTATCCATTCGAGCAGTACGTGCACTGGGAGAAATGCACATTTGAATATCGTCAGATGTATTGTCGAGAGGGTTGCCGATGCGAACAACAATATCGTCTTCATCGTCTACTCGCCTACGATCCGAATAATGAATGTCGCGGTATATTCTCCGATTGGTTTCGGTTTCCCTCTTGCTGCGTGTGCAAATGCTATGATATGCCACCGGAATTTCGTGTCACATCGCGGAGTCCACGTTCCGGTGGCAATGGAAAAACGTCATCATCCACCGCTTGGTTTCTAAAGAAGAAAACAACTGGGAAGCTGTTTAAGAAGAATGATACCACAAAATGATTGTTCTGTGTGTTACCAACCAAACATTATTAGTTTGTATATATATATCAATTTATATAAAGTTATAAATGAAAGGCTCGTGTTATTAAGTAATTAATTAATTTGCTTGTTTTTATCTAATTTGCACTATATACATCACAAATATTCTTTTGTTTATACTATGTACTTATTTAACTGTTCATTTGTTAACTATCATTAATGTTATTTATAGCTTTTTAATTTATGTTTTAATTATAACGCTATTTACGTATTGTTATTAATTTTGTAAATATATTATTCATTTGTATTGTTTTAAAATAAAAACAGAGACATTGCGCATTTAAAAAAAAATTATTAAATTGAAATATTTGTATAGTTAGAGAATACTAATTGAGTTGTTGAATTTTTAATAAGATTTTGTTATATAGGTATTTTTCTTTACTCCCAATTGATTAACATTCAATCTTTCAATTGAATATAATGGAAAGTAACATGTTTCGGGTAAAAATACCCATCACCATCAAATGTATATAACATTTATTATTAATTAAAAATATTCAATTGATTGAACAAAAGATTGATTGTTAATCAATTGGGGATAAAGAAAAATACAACATAATCTTATTCAATTATTAAATTCTAAATTCTAAACACCAAAAAAGTATTCTTTTCTTTTTTCTGGTCAAACTAGACCAACACTAAACACTGAATATTTATATCAACTTATTATGATTAANTAGTACTAAAGAATTAGTGCTAAAATAAGCACTAAAAGTAGTGCTAAAAATTAGTGCTAAGATTAGCACTAAAACTAGTGCTAAAGAATTAGTGCTAAAATAACCACTAAAAGTAGTGCTAACAATTAGTGCTAAGATTAGCACTAAAATTAATGCAAAAGAATTAGTGCTAAAATAAGCACTAAAGGTAGTGCTAAAAATTTGTGCTAAGATTAGCACTAAAACTAGCGCAAAAGAATTAGTGCTAAAATAAACACTAAAATTAGCACTAATAAACAATTATAAATAAATAAAGAATAAACAAATTGTTATTTAACTATATAGACGGGAAAACTGAATAAAATAAATTAGCATAGAAAATGATTTGAATTTATCATATAAATAAATACTCTTTTTTTTTTAAATAAAGATAAATGTATAATTGACATTATCCCATTAATAATTTATATAATTGCAACAAAAGCAAGCGCACACAATTATCCTGCTACATATTTCCAATTGATATAAATTATGCTCATTACAATTAACATAACATTACCTGAGATTATATTGTTCACTTTCTAAACAATTTATTCCTATATATTATATTTATAAAAATAATTTTTATTTAAATTTATTTAAATCATTTATGTAAATAAACCCACATGTTGAATGTGTATCGATCGATAGAGACACAATCACTACCTGATGATAATTTACAATTTTATTTGAATTAAATTGTATTAAATGCAATGCACCCATCCATATCTAACAGCATTATAAATATATACAGCAATAATATGGATTGAGTGAGTGATAATTATTTGAAATAATAATAAAATATGTTTGCATATATGCGACTAATTGGCACTGCAAATGGTTTTGCTTAACCATTTTATTGCTCTCTTTAGAGTTGATTCGATTTGAGGTTATGAAAATGTTGTTTTTTTTATAGGATTGTTGTTTTATGTGTGTATGTATGTATGTATAGTAGTGGAGTATTATCATAGAAAACAATAAAATTGCATTTCTGCAATTACGTTTCTGTACATGTGTACATAATAATTGATGTTTAAACAATCCAACATTTAGTAATAAATAATTCCATTTGCTTGTTGTTATTAAAATAATATTTTATTGATGTGATTAAATGTAATTATGATTTGCTTATGGTATGCAGAAGTAATTATAAAAAATATGATTTTCTTCATTAAGTTACGTATTTTCTATGGGAAGCGAAATGTTGCCGTAACACTCTTTATTAAATTGATTTTAATAATTTTCTATAATCATTTTTCCTCAGTGCCGGCTTCAGCCAGCCCAAGGGATCTCAACAATATGAAATTGTACTAAACTAATGCTTAGAGAGCAAAAGTAGTTTGCTTGAAGCAAAAAATACTAAAAAACCCCAAAATCCATTAATTTTTATATTTAATACATTTTTGATATTAATTATTATTAAAATTTAAAATGAAATTTGATCGTGTAAATGATTTGGTGTGCGTGTGCACTGGTTGGGTTAAACGCAGTGGCGTAACTAGAAGTTTGAGGTTCAGTTGCAAATTTTTTCTGGGAATATTTTTTAAAATTATTTATTTCGGACTATAAACTATTTACTTTGCCAGTCATTTTGTGAACTTTACAGGTGAACCCTCATTAATTCGGACCTTCAACTGAAAAGTCGAATAAGCGGGGAAACGGTTGCTTTGATGATTTGAAAACAATAAAATTCGAATTATGGGGGGAAGTCGCATTAACCGTCGTTCGAATTAATGGGGGTCCTAAACTCTCAGGACTCAGACGCATTGTGTCCATTCGCTCCCGAATTGCTACGCCACTGGTTAAACATCAACTAGTAATAATAATAAGTAATAATCAATGAATTTGTATTAAGGAGATCACGAATTGACGTCTTTCAATTGTTTCAACAGCGCACCGTTAAGTATTTCTAATTTAAATATTTTTTTTATTATGTATGTATTTCTAAAACGCCATCTATTGACCAAAGCATATAGTATTAATCGATAAGAAAAGAAAAATGAAAAGTGAAACAATGCAGTTATAAAGGTATGTGGTAGTTAGTTGGTAATATTTATTATGAATTAATATTTTATGGATTTTATCTGAATGTGAGTGTGGTGTTTCGGGCGTGGATGGATAAATATAGCGAGAGTGAAGGGGTCATAATGTAGGTCAGAAGCTGGCACGCGAGCTAAACTAACTTATATGGCGCGCACGCGATCTTTTTGCCCCCTTCTTTCTTAGATGTTCTCTAATCATGTCGAAAATTGCACAAATCCTACAATTTCCGTCTTTCAATAATCAGCTAAATGTAGAAAATCACTGACAGATTGTAATTGTGAACTGATTGATGTTGACTTTTTGATGTTATAATTGATTTTCGTGTATTTTAATAAGGAGAGCAAGCAGCAGGCAATTTATTAAAAGCATAGATATATATATATATATATATATATGTATATAAAACAGCATCGTATCATTACGACACTGCACTCACCACACCCAAGGGAAAGTGCGGAACAACCGCAATGTCATTCGCATTGCTACATCCTTCTCTCGGAAAATCAAACTAATAATAATCGGTTCACTCTTGTTTGATATGTTGCAAGAAATAACTTTGCGTTTCTTTATTTTGACATAATATTAAATCAACTTTATCATCTGTCATTAATTTATTGACTCATTGCGATAGAGTGCTCGCTCGCGCTCATTTATTTCCTGACTTTATAATTAAACAATTGAAAGTTGTTAATCGTTTGATGTCGTTTGATCATGTTATTGCATTTAAAAACTTTACCAATTACAATCCTGTTTGTTATAGCTGAGTAGCCATGCATGATATTAAAGTTGGTTGAAATAATTTTAAACGTTTTTATGATCTGCTAATGGCGTTACATAAATTTCATCTAATATGTGTAATGTTATGTGTGACATAAATACGGTAATCAATCAATAAAACACCCTGTATAACGAAATTCTATTAAAATTTCTTGTTATACTTACTTACATAGAATGTTGCAGTTGCACTTTTATTATTATCTATGATAGACAAAGACAATTATCTTTAATAATAATATAATAATAAATAACAAACAAACCGCAGAAAGCTTCTATTTTATGCATATGAGAGTATGGAAGGAAATACATAAATTATTTATCTTATATAGGAGTAAATAAAACAATTATATGCATGTCAGATTGAATTTTTAAATAAAAATTTCCTTGCACGATGTATTAACTGCCCAAAGGTTTATACAAATTAATGCTTAAGCTTTTAATTTTATAGTTGCATTCAAGAGTTATTGTTGTTTTACCTTCACCCCTTTCAATTATTTATAACATTTATAAACTTATTGTTATTTCTTATCACATCTTAATTTTAAATAAATTTCAATTTTTAAAACGTCATTCAATTAAACTATTTTATTAGGAATATATACAGGGTGTCCAACTCAAACGGATTAATTCGATAAAATTGCAGGCAATGATTTTAATAAAGACATGTTTCATTAAACTACCCTATATGCCAATGTGGTCACTATCATAGACGAAAAGTCAAGAAAAATTTTTAAGTAAATGAACGAAATAAATTGGAGGCTAAAAAAATTTTAGTATTATTCTAGGCGTAGCGTTCTTTGTACTAATTAAAAATAATTAAATCAAATAGAATTGAAGCGCTTAGTGGATGAAGGTGTTATGTTTTAAAATTACGATTTTGAAAAAATTGGCTTCAACCATTTCAGTATTTTTCATTACTGTATCATAACACCATCAGTACAGATAGAAGGTGGATCACATAAAACCGCCATCAAAGTGAAAAACACCTTTTTTAGAATTTGTAACATAACACCTTCAGCCACTAAGCGCCTCAATTATCCTCATTTTTTCAAATTTATTTATTTTTTGTAATTTTCGCCATAAGCGAAATTTTTAAGAAATAATTTTTGTAGAAAAATGTTAACATTAAGTTTTTAAATGCCCTATACCAGTGGTTCCCAAAGTTGACTGGGCTCTGACCCACCTAACAAAAATTTCCAATCTTGGGACCCACCTTTTTGCTGTCTTAGAGAAAAGAGGGCATTAATATTGGTATTTATAT
>JAODFZ020026680.1:0-11759 GCA_027574845.2 Deinopsis erosa
AGGAGAAATTGGAACAATTAGCAGCACGCTTTAATCGCAAGGCGTCGATGCGAGAGACGTGGCTTAGTGAAAATCAACGACTTGTCTCGCAGGATAACTTCGGGCATGATCTTGCTGCGGTTGAAGCAGCCGCTAAGAAACATGAAGCGATTGAAACCGATATTTTCGCTTATGAAGAACGCGTGCAAGCGGTTGTTGCCGTCGCCTCCGAATTATCAACTGAAAACTATCATGATATGGACAGAATTGGACAGCGGAAGGATAATGTGCTGCGATTATGGAATTATCTTTTGGAATTGTTGAGGGCGCGTAGAATGCGACTTGAATTGAGCTTGCAATTGCAACAAACATTCCAGGTATGTATTTGCTTAGAATATAGTAAGATTCTTCGACAATTCTTGAAAAAAAAAATTCATTATAGTAAACCTGTCCCCCGATTTAAACGTGAAATCGGTTTCTGAAAAATGCCTGTTAATCGAAAACAATGAAAAATGCATAATTCAGTCATATAATTAATTTAACTGTTAAAGAGCGAACAAACAGTTTAAATCGGACGATTAATTATTTTTGAAATTCGTGTAATTTAGGGGATAGGTGTACATTGAATTTCTCGAAGAATCTTCCGAATGCCATTTACTTATTAGTCGATTTTTAATTTAATTTAATTTCTTTTTTTTTTAAGGAAATGTTGCATATTTTGGATTCCATGGAAGAATTGAAAGCCAGATTATTAACAGATGATTATGGCAAGCATTTAATGGGCGTTGAAGATTTATTGCAAAAGCATAGTCTCCTTGAAGCTGATATTAATATCTTGGGCGAACGTGTTAAAGCGGTCGCAAGCCAATCGCAGCGATTCCTCGATTTAGAAACGAACGAGGGTTACAAACCATGCGAACCCTCTTTGATAATCGACCGCGTCCAACAGCTCGAAGACGCGTTCGCTGAATTAGTACGTTTGTCAGTTGAACGGCGTCATCGTCTCGAAGAATCGCGCACCTTGTGGCAATTCTATTGGGATATGGCGGATGAGGATAATTGGATTAAGGAGAAGGAACAGATTGTCTCCACTGCCGATATTGGACATGATCTCACCACCATTCATCTGCTGCTCGTTAAGCATAAGGCGCTCGAAAACGAAATTGCCGCACACGAACCGCAATTGCGCGCCGTCTTAGCCGTTGGCGAGGAGCTCATCGAACGCGATCATTTCGGAAAGGATCGCGTCCAAGAACGGCTTGCTGATACGCAAGGCGCTTGGAATAATTTACAAGAATACACTGCCTATCGTAGAAAACGCTTAGAGGAAGCGGTCGATTATCATCAACTATTCGCCGATGCTGATGATATTGATATATGGATGCTGGATACATTGCGTTTGGTCTCCAGCGAGGATGTCGGACGCGATGAAGCTAACGCTCAGTCCTTATTGAAGAAACACAACGATGTCACGGAAGAATTGAAGAATTACGCGTCCGTTATTGAAGCGTTGCATCAACAAGCTCAACAACTCGGCGCCGAATTGGCGAATACACCTGAAGTACTACAAAGACTTGAATCAATTGATAACCGCTATAAGGAATTGATAGAATTAGCCAAATTGCGCAAACAGCGCCTTTTGGACGCACTCTCCCTTTACAAACTGCTATCGGAGAGCGATGGTGTCGAGCAATGGATCAGCGAAAAGGATCGCATGCTACAGACAATGGTTCCTGCACGTGATATTGAAGATGTGGAAATAATGAAGCATCGCTACAATGGATTTGAGAAGGAGATGAATGCGAATGCGTCGCGCGTTGCCGTCGTCAATCAATTGGCTAGGCAACTGTTGCACGTCGAACATCCCGATAGCGAACAGATTATACAGCGGCAGAAACAGTTGAATCAGAAATGGTCGGAATTGTGCGCGAAAGCTGAGAATAAGAAGGAGGAGTTGGATCAGGCGCACGGCTTGCAAACGTATCACATTGAATGTCGCGAAACGGTCACCTGGATTGAGGATAAGAAACGCATTTTGCAGAGTACCGATAGCTTGGAAATGGATTTGACCGGTATCATGACGTTGCAAAGACGCCTGTCCGGTATGGAACGCGATCTGGCTGCCATACAAGCGAAATTAACGGCTCTGCAAAAGGAGGCGGATGAGATTGAGGAGAAGCATCCGGAAGAGGCGGAAGTGATTCGCAAACATATTAAACAGATTCAGGAGATTTGGGCGGAACTTACGCAAATGCTGAAAGAGCGCGACGCTAAATTGGAGGAGGCTGGCGATTTGCATCGCTTCCTTCGCGATTTGGATCACTTCCAAGCATGGTTATCGCGTACGCAAACCGAAGTCGCCTCAGAGGATACGCCAGCATCGCTAGCTGAAGCTGAGAAACTTCTCTCACAACATCAAAGCATCCGCGAAGAGATCGATAATTACACGGACGATTATACGAAGATGATGGAATATGGGGAGCGGATTACAGCCGAACCAGGCACGCAGGATGATCCGCAATACATGTTCTTGCGTGAACGTCTAAAGGCCTTGAAGGATGGATGGGCCGAATTGACACAGATGTGGGAGAATCGTCAGCAGCTTCTATCACAATCGCTCAGCCTACAACTGTTGAATCGTGATGCGCGTCAGGCGGAGGTTATATTAACGCAACAAGAGCACGCGTTAAATAAAGACGAAACACCGTCGAATCTTGAACAAGCTGAAAACCTACTCAAACGCCATGAAGCATTCCTTACAACAATGGAAGCGAATGATGATAAGATCAATGGTGTTGTGCAATTCTCGCGTAAATTATGCGAGGAAGGACATTTCGCGTCCGATAAGATTGGAAAGCGTGTGGATGCGATCGATGAGCGTAGACAGACTAATAAGGAGCGCGCTCTAGCGTTAATGGAGAAGTTACGCGATCAATTAGATTTGCAGCAGTTCCTTAGGGATTGCGAAGAGTTGGGTGAGTGGATGCAGGAGAAGCATATTGTCGCGCAGGATGAGACCTATAGGAGCGCGAAAACGGTGCACTCGAAGTGGACGCGACATCAAGCTTTCGAAGCGGAAATTGCCGCAAATAAGGAACGCCTCAAGAATCTACAACAAGCCGGCGAGGAGCTCGCCAATGATAAGCCGGAATATGCGGATGTTATTAAGCCTAAAATCGACGAACTCGCCGATCAATTTCATATTCTTGAGACGACCACTCACGATAAAGGCGAACGTCTATTCGACGCCAATCGGGAAGTGCTCATTCATCAAACATGCGATGATATTGACTCATGGATGAACGATTTAGAGAAACAAATCGAATCCGATGATACTGGCAGCGATTTAGCTTCCGTGAACATTCTAATGCAGAAACAACAAATGATCGAGACGCAAATGGCGGTGAAAGCGCGTCAAGTGAATGAACTCGAACATCAAGCTAAGCATTTGGAGAAGACCGTGCCAGTGGAGAAATTAGATGACATTAAACAGAAGAAGCAATTGGTGGAGGTTAGGTTTGAGCAGTTGAAGCAGCCGCTGGTGGAGCGACAACGTCAATTGGAGAAGAAGAAGGAGGCGTTCCAATTTAGACGCGATGTGGAGGATGAGATGCTTTGGATCAATGAGAAAATGCCGCAAGCGTTATCCGATGAATATGGTACTAGTCTCTTCCACGTACATATGCTCATGAAGAAAAATCAATCGTTGAAGACAGAAATCGATAATCACGAGCCGAGAATTCATACGGTTTGTACGAACGGTCAGAAGTTGGTGGATGAGGGACATGAAAGTGCTGATGAGTTTAGTCGTTTAATTGCCGAACTGCATACCGCCTGGCAGGAATTGAAAGACGCGTTGGAACGGCGTAGAGAGAATTTGGTGCGTAATGAGCGCGCCCAACAATACCTCTTCGATGCTGGTGAAGCGGAGGCATGGATGAGCGAACAAGAATTGTATATGATGGTGGAGGATCGCGGCAAGGATGAGACGTCGGCGAGGAACTTGATGAAGAAGCATGAGAATCTGGAAGGTGCCGTTGAACAATATGCCGATACAATTCGCACCCTAGGTGAAACTGTACGGACGCTAGCAGCTGAAGGACATCCGCTTGCTGAACAAGTAGCTGTCAAACAATCGCAACTAGATAAATTGTACGCTGGACTTAAGGATCTGGCAGGCGAACGTCGCGCTAAATTAGATGAAGCTTTGCAATTATTCCTCTTGAATAGGGATGTGGGTGATTTGGAGCAATGGATTGCAGATAGAGAAGTGGTCGCGTCATCACATGAATTAGGACAGGACTACGATCATGTCACATTGCTGTGGGAACGCTTTAAGGAGTTCGCTAAGGAAACGGAAGCGGTTGGTAGTGAACGTGTGGCGGCTGCTAATGATGTTGCGGATCATTTAATTGCTGCCGGACATTCCGATTCGGCAACAGTCGCAGAATGGAAAGATGGCCTTAATGAAGCCTGGCAGGACTTGCTCGAGCTGATCGAGACGCGAACGCAAATGTTGGCGGCTAGTAGGGAACTACACAAATTCTTCCATGATTGTAAAGATATTTTAGGACGTATTTTAGAGAAAAATGTGGCGATGAGCGATGAATTGGGACGCGATGCAGGATCCGTGTCCACCCTACAAAGAAAACATCAGAACTTCATGCAAGATTTGCTAACGTTACAATCGCAAGTGCAACAAATACAGGAAGAGAGCGCTAAATTGCAATCGTCATATGCAGGCGATCGTGCAAAGGAAATAACGAATCGGGAAGCGGAAGTTGTTAATGCGTGGATGAACTTGCAGAGCATATGCGAGCAGCGACGACTTAAACTATGCGATACCGGCGACTTATTCAAATTCTTTAATTTGGTGCGCACTCTAATGCAATGGATGGACGATGTCGTACGTCAAATGAATACCGGCGAAAAACCGCGCGACGTCAGCGGCGTTGAAACCCTAATGAACAATCATCAGAGTTTGAAGGCAGAAATTGATGCGCGCGAAGATAATTTTACGGCGTGCGTGTCCTTGGGCAAGGAATTACTAGCGCGAAATCATTACGCAACAGCTGAAATTCGCGACAAATTGCTTGCACTCAGCAACCAAAGAACTTCTTTATTACAACGTTGGGAAGAAAGGTAATTAATTTGTAGAAGAAAATAAATGAATCAATGATTTAATTTTTATTAATTATAGATGGGAAAATCTACAACTCATTTTGGAAGTTTATCAATTCGCACGCGACGCTGCTGTAGCTGAAGCATGGCTAATTGCACAAGAACCATATCTAATGAGTACAGAATTAGGGCATACCATTGATGATGTAGAAAATCTGATTAAGAAACATGAGGCGTTTGAGAAATCGGCCGCTGCACAAGAGGAACGCTTTGGTGCACTTGAACGATTAACAACCGTAAGTCCAATTAACAAAATTTTATTAAAAACTTTCTATATAGGAAAGAAAATTATTAAATTTATATGTTTGTATTGTAGTTTGAGCAAAATAACGCTAATTCTAGTTGTAAAGTGTGGAGTGCACCTTCACTGCATGATCAATCACCATCTTATATGTGTGTGGATGTAACTAAAATCAATTTTCCTTCTAAAACATCTTACTGTACACCTCTTGTAGTTTCCAAAGATCCCATACCGATTGCATCAACGGTAAAATCAATTATTGCGAATGCCGATCAATTCTATAAGCCGCGCTTCTTCTATCGTCGCCATTTCACGCTAACCGGAGTCATAAAATACGTTCCAATAAAAAGCACGCGTCAAAAATCGTTTCTTTATAGCCAACAACGTAATAAAACAAAAACACGCTTAAAAAGCGATACGGACGCGAATTTTATCAATGCAAATGCGCACAAATCATTGCGACACAGCATTTCAGTGTGTACTGTCAAAGAATGGCAACATTTTCGTGCACCTAAATTATTAAACAATATTCGAACCATTACGAATGATTTTATACAGGCTGAACGATATTCGAATTATATTGATAACGGCTATACATTAATTGATAAAAATCCTATTAGAAATTTGTCGAAAGGACAAAGAATTTCCTTTCCACGTAACTTACACACCCGATCATTACATTCTAATATGGGGGAGGTGAGTTTTATGAAGGGCTTTTATCAACCTGCATGTAACTGTCTAAGTGCACTAATTCTAAAGCTAAACCATCCTTATTAGCTGATCCTAAATTACTATATGCAAAAACTAATTTGTTCAAATTTTTTAGTTTGAATTGAGAGAGCTTAAGAGGCGTCAAGAAGCAGCCGAAGCTGAGGAGCGCGCTAAGCGTGAAGCTGAGCAGGAGGAGAGACGAAAAGCGATGGAAGCTGCGCAAGCGGCTGCTTCGCCGGAAGATCGACCGGATGCGTCATCACCAACTGACGAAGGCCAAGGTAAATACATTCATATTCTCCTATAACAATAATCACTGAATATACATAAGAAAATGCAATTATTTTGTACAAACACGAACCAATCTTATTTATTTGCTTTACAAGCTGCTGTAACTGCACATAGGGTCTCATTAAAAACTGAACCCTCTGCTACTGGTGAAGGTAACTACAAATTTATCATTTCTAGAAATTCTATTAATGATAAAGGAGAAGAAGATCACAATTACAAATGAAATGCTGATTAAAATCACTTGGTGATGGCTCTTTTTTTATCATAATTGCACTAAATGTAATAAGCGCTTTTTTAATCATTTTTTCTAGCATTCGTTAAGCCTCTCTGTCTCTCTATACACGTTGTTATGTAAATGCTTGTGTAACACACATACATACACACACTCTCTGGGATACGGTAGGTTTATCAATAATAAAGCTTTCTTAACACTAATTTAAGTATACGTTGAAAGGAATAGTTTTAATTAAGTAGTTTCGCATGTTATTCTTTCGATATATAGAGCATGTGCATGACTTAGTACACCTAAGGCGTCAACCACGTCCACAAACACTGCCACCGTCCACACCAACAACCACAAAACAACCGAAAACACTTAGGGGTAGTGTGCCTGCATCGCCCCAAAAAGCAGCGACCAGTAAGTACACAGAGACATTGAAAACATTTTTTAAAAAAATCGTTGAATTTATTTATTGCATGATTTTGTTTGTTTTTATTTTGTGGCGTTGCTTTTATTTGTTTTTGTTTACGTTGTCCACAAAGTGTCCACTCCGAGCAGTCTAGAAAAAGAACGCCGCAAGGACCGTTCTCGTAGTAAATCACCATTCCGTAGTTTTCGATGGAAGAAGAGTCCTAAGGCTAGTAGTAGTACGGGACATCATAGCGATGATGAATCACATTCAGGTAGTACTTATTATGTAAATGTGCAAATTGTGATGAAATATAGCCATCTTTGATTGTGTTTCTCTATATATATATGTTATAAATGTAGCCATGTTTGTTTGTTTACTAAATGTGCATTGATTGATTGAGATTTATTTGTATAGAACGTACAAGTCCTTCGGATGAGGAAGTCAGCTTGGAGGGTAGTTTAGTGCGTAAACATGAATGGGAGAGCACCACATCAAAGGCGAGCAATCGCTCATGGGATAAAGTGTACACGCTATTGAAAGGCTGTCATTTGCATTTCTATAAGGATGCAAAGACGGCGAAAGCATCACCAGAACAAACATTTAAAGGAGAATCGTCGCTTTCATTGCGTGGAGCTTCTGCAACAGTAGCATCTGACTATAAAAAGAAGAAGCATGTGTTTAGATTAAAGTAATTAATTCACTTGCATTATAATAATCAATCAAACAGAATTAATGATTTTCTTTACGCAGATTGGACAGTGGAGCTGAATTCTTATTCCAAGCTCACGACGATTCTGATATGAATAATTGGATTTCACGGATAACTGCAATTCTCGATTCAGATTCTGCTGGTCCGTCACGCAGCCAAACGCTTCCAGCATCTGCACAGAAAGAAGATCCAAAGAGACGTAGTTTCTTTACTCTTAAAAAGAAGTAAGTTGAATAAAAATATCCTTCCAGCGAAAAACTAATATATCTCTTTTTTTTTCACAGTTAAATATTTAATATTAAAGAAAATTTTACAAAAAAAAAAACAATACAATACAAAAAAGGATGCTTTTAGCTCTGCCCAATGTGCGGTGACATACGGGCATTAATATATAATAATAATAATATAATAATATATTCACGTTCTATTTTATATATTATTTTTTAGCATTATTGATTGATTAATATATTTTTTATGTAGCCCAAGCACGTTGTAGTGGATGTATAGTTACAAATTTACAATATGATGTGATTGCTAAAAATGTATGATTGTGTTGCAATAACTGAAAGAATTGTTCATTATTACTATAAAGAAAATACTAATTAAACAAAACAAAAATCAGCTTGCGCGCTTGCTATGCTGCCAACGTTTTACTTCTCTTACAAAACAAAAAAAAAGGCAAAAAAAAAAGAACTTGATGATGAAAAATATGTCCAGATTTTATTCATTGTAGAGTTTACCTTATATATTTTAAATAAAAAATAGTGTGCTTTAAAAACAATTATAATAAATTGATATTGTTTTTAGTTATATTCAATTATTTATTTATAGAAAAATTATGTAAGGAACTTTACTTAAAATTAATTCTCATTTGCTGTTGCGCAAATCGCTAACGAATCGGAGACTTCTTTTAATGTTTTACTTAAAACAACATTTTGGACGTCCTTCAGTGACGTTTCCAGTGACTTAATCTTCTTTGTTACTGCTGTTAGTTTAGATAAGTCTGCAGCGTATTTATTGAAACCAGGAACATCGCCTGCACTCTTCTTAAATTTAGCGAGTAATACTTTCATACGTATTAATATCTCATAGAAATTCCTATAATCTGCATCCGTTTCGAATATTTCGATATTCTTGAAGAATAATTTGTTGCTGAACGTTTTTAAGTTTTCCAGTAAATTGTTTATTGTTTTGTTAACATCTTCGGTGAATATTTCTTGACATGCTCTTAGCGTTTCATTCAATTCGTCCTGTTTTAGCTTTATATTATTTATAGATTGTATTTCTTCAACTTCGTTTTGCATTTCAAGGAATTCAAATTTACGATTTTTTAATATTTCTCCTTGTATATCTAATTGCTCGTTCAATTTTGATTTGTTTTCTTTGATCGTCTTCTTCAATATCTGTTGTTTGACAAGTGCTCGTAAGTATGCATTATATGCAAAATCATATTTGCGTTCAGTCTCTTCGGAAACATTTGATTTGGTGGTGTGCCTTATGCTCATATTTAATGAAACATTGTGCTTTGAATTTGGTGTAACTCGTTTCATTTCACTTCTTAGCTTTTTAGCACTTTTTAAGGTTATAAATTTGAATTATACCGTTGATATTTAATGTTTGTAATTCTGAAATTAGGGGAATTAGCTGTCACATTATAAAATAAAGTAGATTGGTCATTCTGAAACTAGGGGAATTAGCTGTCACATTATAAAGTATTTTATGTTGGTAATTCTGAAATGTTATTTATTATTTATCTTCTTATTTTCTAAACAAAAACAATTAACTCCAACAATTAATATATTTATCTTTAAAACATGCCGAATAAAAGAAAGAGTCTAACTGTTAGCGAAAAAGTGGAAATTATACGTGAATTGGAAAGTGGTGCAAAGAATATTGAAATTTGCAAGAAATTCTCATTATCAGCTTCCTCAGTTTCATCATTATGGAAGAATAGAAATGTGTATTTATCAGCAAGCGACAAGAACGTGTCGCAAAGTAAGAAGTTAAGAAAGTGCAAGTTGTCTAACGTGGATGAAGCTTTACTTGAATGGTTTCATATACAAAAAAGTGCTGGATGTCCCATAAATGGTCCAATTTTGAAGGCACAAGCTGAAAAATTCGCCATCCAATTCGGACAGGAAGATTTCGTGTGCAATAACGGATGGCTGGATCGGTTCAAAAACCGTCACAACATTGTATATGCGAAAATTGTGCATCAATCGCAGAGTGTGGATCCAGTAATCTATGGGGCTTGGTTAAGCAGCGTTTGGCCACAATTGACGATGGACTATAGCGATGAAGACATATTTAATGCAGATGAAGCAGGTATTTTTTATAATATAACCCCGGACAACACATTCAACGTGAAAGGAAGAAAATCAAAAAGTCGACTAACGGTGCTGGTGTGTGCCAACATGTCTGGAAGCGAGAAACGAAAATTGTTTGTTATTGGTAAGTCAACGAAACCTAGATGCTTTATAAATGTGAATCAGCTGCCGGTCGACTACACGGCGAACAAAAAGGCTTGGATGACATGCGACATTTTTCGTAAATATCTAAACGATTGGAATGAGGAATTAATTAAAAAAGATCGGAAGATTTTATTGCTGCTTGATGAATGTCCAGCACATCCGAAAGCTGATAATCTATCTAATATTAAACTTGTATTTTTACCTTCATTCTTACAACCAATGGACATTGGAATCATCAACAGCTTAAAGAGCTTCTATAAGAAATTTATTGTTTTGCATCTGATAAAGCAAAGAGATCGTAAACTTAAAGAGTTCATATCGGTTTTGGATGCTATAAATTTGTTAAGCGATGCTTGGAATCAAGTTACGCCAAATACAATCTTGCATTCATTTATAAAAGCAAAATTGAGTAATCAAGCACCAATGGATGGCTTCGATTGCGAAGAGGATGACAGTTTTCCGTTCTCAGAATGGTTGGTGCGAAATAAGATTGTTGATAATAAAGAGGTCGACGATTTTGTTCGCGTAGAAGACGAATTGTTTACTTGTGAACTGCCTACGGAAGGTGATATCGTAGATGCGATACTCAGCAAGGAAGAGGAGGAGAGCGACGCGGAAAATTCACAAGAACACTTCAAACCTGTTCCGGGTATTGCGCAAGCTGATGATGCAATTGACGTACTAATGACCTTTTTTCAAAATTATTGTGATACGAATTCAGATACATTTAATGCATTGAGTGTACTGAGGGGGAGTTTGAGAGACGCCCAAGTGAAATCACTAAGGGAGTCGTCTATTTTAAAAAGTGTAAAGATAGAAAATTCATAGATATATCATTTTATTCATTTGTTTTAGTAATATATATAATACTCATTTACATATTATTTATGTGTTTGATAGTAAACATTTCTTTTATATTCATCCTTATCCTACATTAAACATTCACAGGTTAATAAGTATTAACGGATATAACGAATATTGGTTTGTTACGAACAAATTATCAATCCAATGTAGGATTTAGGAACATACATGAAAAGGTAACTTTTTTAATAAGATTTATATTTAAAAGTTAAATAATTGTTTATTATTTATAGACTCGTTTGTTGAAAGATTTTTGCTTTGTTCCAATTTGTTCTAATTGAATGGATTGCAGTGGATTGGACTTGATGAACTGCTTATTAGAGGGTAAATTTTAATTTTATTTTGTTTGATTTCAAGTTAAATATTCAGAAAACAAATAAAAAGTGATTTAATTGAGAAATTTGTGTGAAGTAAACGAAAATATTAAACAATCCCATGTTGATTTGAGTAAAGCAAAGGAATGTGAAGAAGCGTCGTAATTATCAATTTGATATGATTTGTAATCATCACACCTACAACAATTGAATATATTTGGTGAGTTTGCCACATTTTTCTCATTTAAAACGTCGATTCGCATTGATATTTCATAGCCTACTGTAATGACCTAGTGCTCAGCGTCTGGTTCAATCGATCAGCAAAGTTAAGCAACGGAGAGTGCGGATTTTAGTTGGATGGGTGACCGA
>JAODFZ020026689.1:0-12937 GCA_027574845.2 Deinopsis erosa
AATAATTATAATAAAGTATTTCAGTTTCATCCTGATTGTCCTTTATTAAAATGAAGTAATACATGAATAAATTTTCTAAGTAAAATGCACAATCAACGTTATGTATTATCAAATAGTTTAGAAATTAGAAATTCAAATTGATGTTATAAATAAAAGCGTATAATAATAAATCAATATGAGTATAAAATATGAACAATTTCTGCCATTAAATGATTGATAAGAAAATACAAAATTTATCGTTATAATTAAAAAATCGTGCGTAATAAATCGATTATAACTAATATTATATTTTTGTTGATATTTTATTCAATAATGTGCATTGCACATGCAATATGTTTTTATTTTGTAATTAAGATATGTCAAGTATGAAGGTTGATATAAAAATGCAATTAATATATTTAGTTGTGTGCTTGTAAAGTGGAATACGATTAATTGAAATGATTTAATGTATCGCTAATAATTCCTAATTAAGTAACATCAAATATGTTATTTTCAATAAATATTCCACATATGGTGTAATTTCTATATAAATTAAATGCTTTAAATAGTGCATGTTGTTAATATTTTTCTATTTAATTAAATTTACGAAGAAATTAATATGTTGAGCTGATTTTATAAAAAGCCTTACATTAAAGTTCATGTAATTATGTTGATAGTTAGATCAATTATTTATTATCCTACATTAGAAAAAAGTTTCTTTTTGAGTAAAATGTAACAGTAAATGAAATTATTTATTGAATGTGTTTTTTGTATATTTCATTAAACTAATTTATAATGTTGTTTAACTGCAATTGCTATTAATCATTTTAATAAAATATGCATATCATTCTAAAATTACATTATGTATGATTATATGCACATATACATCTAGTAGAATCAGCGCCATTTTATTTACAAAGCCTTAATTACAATGTCCTATATTATTTAAATTACAATTACTAACTTCCTGTTATAATTAACTTATTATATTACAAAGACTGAAGCTTTAATGCCAGCAATAATTTCATTAAAAACTTGAAATAGAACACACGTGCGTTCAATTATAATAAAACATTTATAAATCTTTTAATATTTTTTTATTCAAAATTAAATAAACTTTATGGTAAATAAAGTGCTATAATTCACATAAAAAGGATTATAATTGCAAACTATTATTAACTATTTGTAATTGAATATAAATAATTTTAATCAATTTTTTAATAAACACATTTAACACCTTGTTTATTATTTGCTTGGAAAATGTAATATTATTTTTTTAAATAATTGTCAGTTTCATTAGTAGGTAGGTATGTAATAATAATATACAGATGGGGAGGGGTAATAAAAAGGTATATAAACAATTAAGTACAATTCGGTCAAGCTGCCCGCCGTTTATTTAACCCGAAAATTGGTAATTCGTATACAACCCAAGGAGCTTAATAGGTTCATTTATTTATCGGGGTAGCCGTCTGTTTGGGGTGGAATTTAAAAAACAGAAACAAAACTTAGGAAATAATAGCAATTTCCGTCGCTTTTTTGGGGCATAATGCCGCTTATTGAAGGCAATAAAATTAATCATCACTATAAAATTTCTAGCAGTTTATTTGTTACTATCCCGTTTTCTCTAGAAATGTAGAGTTTATTTATCAATTTATTTATAAATATGCAAATTAGTAAATAATTCAAATACATAATTAAATTGAAAATTTGATTTCTTTTTAGTTTATTTATTATTTATTTTGTTGCCTTGCTGCAAAACTAATGAAAGATGGGTTTATTCAAAATATGTAAATTCCTTTATAACGTCACTCGGTTATAACGTCATAAAGGTCGCAGTTTGTTGAATGAGCTATAACTAAGCTTGACTGTACATTTTATTAGACATACATAAATATGTATATTTATTAAAATAATAAATAATAAATTTAAAAATAATTTAATAAAAAAATATTCATTTTTTTAAATAGCAGCGGCAACCGCTTTATTGGGGCAATTTGTATTCGTCCGAGAGGGACCGATTCAGCGGATTTGGCTGTACAGTGTTCCGTCGATTTGCGAGGTTTCGATATTGCGCGATTAGGTACTTGCGATTAATATTTCGGAATTCGCATTAAAAATTTAGTCTTGCGCAGTGGCGTAGCTACGATTTTCGGGCCTGTAGGCAAATATCAGGAAGGACCCCCGGTCCCGCAAAACTACCCCCACCATATCCAGAAAATTTGCAAAATGGCATTGGTCTAATTATAGATTTACGTTGGAATTATGTTTATCGGTTAGTGATACGAAGTTAAAGGACCTTTCCCATATTTTTATTTAAAAATAATTAAAGCACATTGATATTTAAATATTATATGTAAAATTTTTATAAACAATTTTTTTAAGTGCTATATTTTTAGTTGCCAAATTTGCGAAGCCTTAATTGTAAATTTTCAAAGCCCGAGCCGGGCCCCAGTTGCCTGAGGGCCCGTAAGCTTTGCTTAAACTGATCTTGCGGTAGCTACGCCACTGGTCTTGCGCGATTATTGCAGGCTAAAAAATGTATTTTTTTTCAATCGGATTGCGCGATTTCGAACAGTGTGGTGTATACTCCGCGCAAATCGAGGGAACATTGTACATAAATGATATTTTGTTCTCTGCTATCATCGTTTTAGTATTCTACTAGGAGTAAAAGTTATGCGTATGATAATCCAGATTGAACTGTAATTTCCTAATAAAAAATAAATACTTTATTACAATACAGCTGCTCTCATCTGTAAAATCAAATTTCTATATTTAATTTATGTTTAATTTAAACAAAAGTGTGTAGTGCTATTTGAAAAGAAAATTTGTATACTAAAACATAGTATAATTTTTAATTTAATAATTAAAACGCCCCCCTTTAAAGCACCACAATAAGAAATTCTATAAATGAATTTGAACAATTATACGCAATAAAATGTATAAATTTAAGCAATTATTTTTCATACATAAATACAAACAAACACCGACATATACATCGCTATATATAAAATCTTTTAAATATTTACAATCCAAACAATAAAATTTATTATTTTATTTTATTTGAACGTGTTTTGTTTTCAGAAAAAGCAACGATCAAAGTGCAATTCGCCGACAAAATAGATTTTTCATTTTATATATGTATGCAGCTAATAAAATTTTCGCAAATCCTATTTTAAAATGATTGGATGGATGGATAGATGGATGAATGAATGAATGAATGAATCATAGAAATTTCTCATCTATTAATAAAAGTGACAAATATTTTGAGTGGGCATTTTAATGTGAGATGTTATAATGATAACGGGCGTGGAAATTTAATTACGACGACAATCATCAAAATTTCGATTAGTTGCTTGACTAAATTGGAATATGACAAAAGGATAGGGACAGTGTGTGTGTGTGTGTGTATGTGGCGACGTGCTTATAATACACACCACCACAGCCACCACCACCAACCAACTCACCCTATAAACTATCACAATCGTAATTTAGTTTTGATTGCATGATGTATATTTAAGATTAAATAGAAATTTCCGACAATATCATATAACATTCATAATTTACTTGGCAGGTGCTTCACCTTCTCTCCATTCTAAATATATTCTTAATATTTATTGCATTATACAAACATCCCTCACATGCTTGCTTTGCATATGCACACATACATTAAATAGCTCTTTGTACGTTTAACTTTTAGTAGATTGAACGCTTTACAGTAAGACATTTCAAGTCAAATAAAAATATAAAAGTTTTGATGGAAAAGTTGATGATCTATTTATGTGGTTGGCTATAGGATAGGTTCAAATAAAAGTAAAAAGGGTTGAAAAAGTAAAAGCCTAGTCAAGTGCCAATAATGTGTTGATAGAGATATTGCACCAAGAATATGTTAGGTGCATAGAATATAATATGAAAAAGGTAATAAATAGAAGGTTAGCTGGCGGTTTAAATCTCGCAACATAATAGAGCATGCATAGAATTCAACATTTCCAGAATGTATTCGGAAAATTTTAAATGAAATTCATGCAACATATTATAAAATTAATAAAGCGATATTTATGGTAGCAATTTTTGGCGCGCCGGTGTAATACGGGCGTATTTCAAGCGTTTATTCTAGATTAAAACAGTTTATTTTAGATATTTATAATGGGAACGTGGCTTACAATGCAGATCAGTTGTCGGCAACAAAAATAATAAAAATACAAAATGTGACGTTACGGCGAATTTATTGTTTTAATAATGGTAAATAAAGCAGATCGGGGGTGCGATAGCGATTATAGCGCGGGTGGTAAAAACTCTAACAACAACGAACCAAAGTAGCAGCAGCAGGAAAATTGGATTTTTATACATACATACATACATACATTCACACACTCACACACACATTCATAAATTACCACCACACACTGTGTGATATGTGTAAATTGGATATGACAACTACGTTTTTAATAAATTAATGTGTGCTTGATTTAAATTTAAATATTTCTGAAAAATATGCTTGTCGTTTCTGCAATTTTTCTCCCCCAGAAGACCATTTATTTTTTCATCAAATAATTTATATTTCTACCCTTCTAATAGTCTATATATACCCTAACAAAGCAATCATTAAACATAAATCTACAAAAAATGCAATTATTTCAATCATACGTATTAAAAACAAAGTAATTTGAATATTTAATCAAATATATTATACCTTAATGTAACATTTCGTATAAATTCACTTTAATATATTAAATAAATTAAATAAATGTTATTAATTTTCATTGACTTTAACCTAATTTGCTCTAATGTAATATGCTACGTGTTCTAATTTTAATTAATTAGACGAAACCTTTTCAAATTTATATAATAATACAAAATAAAAATTCTGTACTCTTTCTATACACGGTGGGCATAAAATACGGAAATATGTGCGTAGTACCTTAATTAACAATTTTATTAAAAACTTCTTGATCTAAATTGCAAGGAAAGCTTTTTTTTTGTGTTGACAGTTTCTGACAAATGGCTTTTCCTCAAATAGCAACATATGTATATCGTGTTGGGTATCATTAAATAGCAAATTTTTCTATTTTCATCTATGGCAAAATTTTATAAAAAAAAATGGAGAAAATTGAATTTGTAGATTACGTTTAATCGTTTAATTTTACTTTATATGACATACTTACAAACAATTCTTAATTTTCATAAAATTTGTTGTTGATTGAAATGTTACTTACAATTACATTAATTTAACTTTTAAAAATGCACAATGAACACGGATTTATTGAATAATGATTGTAGGTTATAAAGACTTTCAGCAATTTTTAATAAAATTATTAATCAAGGCACTACAAACTTTTTTTCATTCTGTTTGCTTATTCTCTATTATGGATTTCTATATCACCTTCATTCATTAACTTATAGATAGATGCAATAAAATAGACTTTATTTATGCGTATTTGTGAGATGAATATGCGGAATTCCTTTAGGAAATAGTGTAATAGGGTGTAAGAATAGTGACGTCTGCTCATTCATACAAACTTGACCTACATTTCTTACGTAACAGACGTAGTAAAATTGTAAGCGTGACTTGCAACTTCCTTTGACAATAACAAAAAGACGAAATTTTATTTGAAAGATTTCTTCTTCTAAGAAGAAAACGATTCTTTTTAACCGTATTTTTATTAGTGGCATGCAATTTTTGTCATATGTAAAATAGTGTATCTAACCAATCATAAGCACATATTGCTCATACAACATGTACCACCAGTTGTAAAACATTATATCCATAACGTCATATATTAGTTCAACTAACGACATAGATGAGAAACTACAAAGCCATTAATTTGCAAAATGTCATCAAGTATAATACAACAAGCAATGCAACAACAATACCAATGCATATGCATTAAAACATCTTTTTCGACAAATCAAATATTATTCAATCAATCATTAATAATAATAATACGCCATCAACAACAAAATTCCTATACGTATAATAATATAATAAATATGATAAATTAAGTTGCAAACTGTACTGCATGTATTATAATAGAGAGACGTTGAAATATGTAGAAGTGAAATGCATTGTGAAGATCGTCCAGAGACGACGAGATGACAGATGAGCAAGGGTTGTTTAATAATCTGCGCTTAATTCTATTACATTAAAGTTGACTGCAGTGGCTATGGCTTCATTTGGTTGGTCGATAACGGTATATAATTAACAATATGATATCGACCAACAAATCCCTTGCCATTTCTCGCACTCTTAGGAGTTAAACCTCTTACACCTTGAACACAACCACACAATTCATTCAATCAGTGTTTACATAAATACCGATTACAATACGACATATAAAATTCGTGTAGGCTAGCAAGTTATTAAAATATGAATGTATATTTAAAATAAATTAAATTTAATATTAAAAAAATATATATATTTTTTATGTTTAAGTATTAATAAAAACAATAAAACCAAATTTACTGCGCCCATAAAAAATTAAATTCGTTTTTATTACAAATTACTTGTGCATTGTTTTATCGCTGTATGTATAATTAATGTAATATATAATATACCATTTATATATATTCCTTTTCGAATTATTGATTAAAATTAATAAACATACAATATAATTTATGATGTAATTAAGTTGAACGAAAGATTCGTCGTAATATATGCGCCGTGTATTTATAAAAACTCATATGAATGTATTTATTTCAATATGTGTGTGTAGATTGTAAAACAAACGAAAACAGATTTTTTCATCCTCAATGTCTGCATGGAAATATAATTAAAATTAATTAGATTTTCTTTAAAAATCCATTAGAAAAGCAAACAAACAGTCGTATGTTTATTGAATCTATTTATAATTTTCAACAAGTCGTAGAGATCAAGGGGAATTTCAAGACAAATATTTGGAAGGGCTAAAATATGTGATGCCTAAAACATCCGGCATTTGCACGCATGCTGCCTCAATTTTCAATAATTTCGAAAAGCTATCAACACCCTACCCTTTCAACAACACTTAATCATTTCGATTATTTAATAAAATGTGTTAAACACACATTTGCATTTCGCACATTTCGTGAAATTTTTCCATGTGTACTTTGAGTAAAATTCAAAAGAAATTGTAAAAATGGATCGGTAATTTTTAATAGACTTTTTTAAATCATTGGACATAGATTCTCTCTCTGAAGCTTTGTGAAAAAATTTTTGTTCCCGACTTCATGCGCAACTGATGGCAATGTCAGTTATTATTAAAACCGCTGCTTTATTGTAAAGTCTAGCGTAAAATAATTGCGTTCGTAATTGAATTGAAATATCAATCAGTCAGGAATCGAAGTGCTCTTTAATGCATTTCTGTCTGTAGCGTGTGCACTTTGAATAATTTACTAAACATTAGCACTCTGCCTCGTGTTACACAGTAAATGCTCTCCAGTGACTCCAGTTTACACGACCTTTCCCTAGCAAATAGGAGCCAGGCGAGGCACGCATACACTTTGATGTCGATCATGCATTAAATAAAGACTTATCAATATCGGAATGTGCGGAGACGATTCATTCGTATTGCACGGAGTAAGTAAAGCGTAGCGATAAGAGAATCAACGCGTGCATCAATATTCTTCTAAGTTCGAAACATATTTTCTTGAAATAAATGATTTGATATACCTACACACAAAAATACAGAGATTTACAGAAATTTTCTTTCTTTCTTCTAAGTTCTATACAAATTTTCTTGAAATAAATGATTTGATATACCTACACACAAAAATACAGAGATTTACAGAAATTTTCTTTCTTTCTTCTAATTGTAAGTTCTAGGTATACAAATTTTCTTGAAATAAATGCTTTGATATACCTACACACAAAAATACAGAGATTTACAGAAATTTGGGTGGGTTATACATATAGGACAGCAAAACAAGCATTTTTGTTAAAATACCGATGTCCAAAAGTAAGCCGCGTTGACGCTGGTCCTAATTATTTCAATGCATAAAAATGTATTTACTTTAATTAATGCATAAATTGCGGCATTGAATTTATGAAGCTTACTGAACATGTTCTGAAAATGTACAAATGACCAAGAACCCATGACTAGAAGATTTTCCAATTAAAATTGTTCTGATAAATTCCAAAATTACCAATAAGCAAATAAAAATTTGTTCACGTGGTCACATCTTTTTATACGTTTATATGAATGTTGTTAGAATCATATAAGTTTATTTTATGTCCATTTAATGTTCCTAAGTAGGTTTATTAACATCTTAGTAACAAAAATGTCCAACTCTATATTTCAATTGGGATTTTCTACTCAACTGTGAAAGATAAAATAAAAGTTTTATTGTAAATTGTTCTCTGCACATACCAAAAATGCTATAAATAAAAATCAATTCACAAGGAAAAACAGTTATTGCTTCTTATGAAAAATTTTGAAAAATCTTTATAACTACTAGGGCCTAGGCTATTCAAATAATCATTTTGAGTAATTACACACAATTTTATACAATTTGCTCTAACACCAAAACAGCTTATTTTCGGACATCAATTATTAACAAAAAATGTTTGTTTTTGCTGTTCTATACATATCTATAGTGTGTGTCGCAATTAAATAATTTTCTTTTTTAATTATTTGTTTGTTGTCTATCAATCTTTTAATTTAAATTTGCATTTGAACTGTTATAGGAAATATTCATAAAACGCGCGCGAGCGACGCGGAATTACTCAAAGACTCTTCTTTAATCTGTTAATTATAAAGTCGTATAAGCAACCGCCAATGAGGCTATTCAATTAGGAAATTATAAATTAACTTATAATTAATACAAAGTCATCCCATTTTCTTCTTTGACAGTTTATTTAGAAGTGGTTGAGTTTATAAAAAGCCACTTCTCTTCCTCATTCATAGATTTATTTCACAGGAAATTTTCATCAAAATAATTTACAATAAAATGGAATAATTAGAATTGAAATATGTAATTAATAAGTTGCATATGCATTGAGCAAACTATTTTTATGATAATGGAATAAATATGAAAGATGTATACGTGTAAGGTTATAATAATAATTTGTAAATAATTTGTAAAATTCATTTCAATTACACTCGTCGTATGGGAGTGTGAAAACGCGGTGTAAACGTGGCTGAAATGTGGCAACATTAATCTGCTTTCCGAATAGCCCCGATTTATACCAGGATTATAAATTGCGAGCAAATTCTCCATAGCACTGTTGGATTCTATTAAAGAAAACGAAGATGAAGATATTCGAGCCTTTCCCAACACAACGCCTTCCACTTATTAAATAATTCTTTTCATAATCTCTTATAAATATACAATCCTTTATCAATTTATCCATTCATAAAACTAGTTACGCAAAATTTTCCTCGCATTTGCATAATAATTTATTTAAAGTATAAATAAGACGCAACATTGAATTCTAAATGCACGTACGTAACTATACAAGAAAACTTTTTCTTAGTAAGTAAAATGTAAAATATTTTACTATTGTACAATTCAGTGATTATTTATTCCTGCTTTTCCATTTAGCTACATTCTTTTAGTTTTTCTTTTATTGTTGGTTTATGTCTGCCTTATAATGTCTTTATTTCCAGACATCAAGCAATAAAATTATTAAGAAATTTTTGTTGCTCGAAGAATAAGATTTCTTGTAAAAGATTTTTTTGTATGTGTTGTTTATATAGCAGATATTTATTTCTTATGTTGTACATATACATAAATATGCAAAGAATTTATGAGTTTAGTACGTTTTCAACATTAGATATAAATAATTTATGATTTAGTGAATAAAATTTGAATAAACACTTATAAAATGAGAATTTAGAGTGAATTTGCAAGAATTTCTCGTGCAGTAATAAGAAAATGTATCGGTCTTTTGACCCTAAGCGGCGCCGAGCAGATTTCATAAACAAGTTTATTTTGCACATAAATATATACGTAGTGTAATTACAGTGAAATATTATTTTTGGGAATAATATAAGCAGAGAACCCATTAAACGGTAGCTTATATTCTGAATTATTAATACACCACATTATTTAAAATGATTTACTCAGCCAGCATTAATATTTACTATATGAACGGGGTTATAAGTGGCGAATAAAATTAGAATGTATTACATACATACTCATAGCTAAGCCTAAAATTATATTAAGTAATAATAGTATATAAAATATTTCTCATCCATTCACAATCATCGACGCTGTTTAATTATTAGAAGAAGAAGTTGTTTCAGCTAATATTGTTCTAAAGTGTTCGAATGTGTATGTGACTTTATTATAATATTATTCCAAAGTTATGTTTTCATTTGACGTGTTTAACATTGTGAAGATGTTTGTGTCTAGACTTTAGGTCCAAGTTTCACATCTTGTTACAATTTCGTTGTTAATACTGGTCCGAATAATATTATTGTTTCTGTTCACGGTTTCCTTCAAATCTTTAGATAATATTGTATACATAACATTACCTATTATGTTAATTTAATAGGAAAACTTTTTAATAAAGTTCTGACAAGTTTCGGTTTCGATAACTATCTAGGTATTCGAAATCGAATACATAATTTATAAACTTAATTAATAATTATAATAAATTTTAGATAGAAATATAGTCAAAGCTTGTTTATCGGGACAGTCGCCTCTTTGGGTCAAATCTTAATTATATTATTATATATTAAATAAAAATGGATCCGTTCAGAGGTGGACTGATTAAGCGGCATTGTCTGTAATTCTAATACTATATAAAATTTAAATCTCTTTGATAAACTCGACCTATTTTCAGAATAAAGATATTGCATGTAAAGTGAGTCAGTAGACACTCAAAAAGCATTGCAAGTTCTATCCAAGTAGTTAGTTATTACGTATATGGTATATTATTCTAACTAAGCAATTTAAGAAAAATATTTCAAAAACAAAGTTGAGAGGTTTTATTGAGTCGTGATCCTTACCACCCACCTCGCAGAAGTTAAGAACAGTGGCACGTACGTAGCAACGAGTCGAGCATGCAGCCCGACTACTATTTACAAACGTACACATTTATCAACAACCCAACCGGATGGTCATTTATGTCTAAATTGACAATAATGATATGTTGAGGTTTATATCTAGATGCGCCTTCAGCAACCAAACATATTACTTTATAGACGTCCTCGATCTTTGATTGTCTTTCTGACTAAACCAATATAATATGAAAACCAATTTGAATTGAAAAACCATATTAAGAGACTTTTGTATAATCTCTTAACTATGCCTCTATATGACCATCCTGATGGATAAATGAGGAATATTTTATAAAAAAAAAAACACAAACTGCAGCATTGAAATTGAAGTATTTTCTCTAAATAATAAATTCCATGCGATATTTGATCAAATATGTAATTGGTTTCGAAAGATTAGATCCGTACGTGTTTTTAATTCATTTTAAATTACATTTTGCATCAGGAAAGTTCGTTGCAGTTTTGTAATTAAATCCCTCCTACATCAACAATTCCTACAATAGTCATATATGCATATTATTAGTTTATAGTATTAAAAGAGATCAAAATCTTGTTTGTAAAAAATAAAATGAATGTAAAACTTTATTAATGTGACTAAATAATATATAAATTGCATTCGTAAAGCGTTTATATTGTATATGAAAGAAAGTCGATTTAATGCTCATCTGATTAAAAACTAAATGCAACATTCAAAAACCAATTGAAATATTTTATCATTCTTATCTAGCTGTATGTATGGTGGTCAAGTCATGCATAAAATTCCCATTTAGCTCTTAGACTCATTTATTGCGTTAATTGATATTCCTCGCACAGCCTTATATGTGATAATTGCCACATTTTTAATGTCAGTGATAATAGTGATCGTTATTTATTTAATAATAATCG
This sequence comes from Deinopsis erosa, assembly GCA_027574845.2. Lineage (NCBI taxonomy): Eukaryota > Metazoa > Arthropoda > Insecta > Coleoptera > Staphylinidae > Deinopsis > Deinopsis erosa. Next base: position 11,841 of record JAODFZ020026689.1, read on the forward strand.
ATTTAATTTTAGTTGCTGGTTATTTATGATATATATGTTCACAGGTTCATGTATTCTTAAATTTACAACATTCATTTAATTTGTGTACAACAAGACTACAATGTTGGTGGTCTTATTAAATCAATAATGAATTATATAATACGGATAATTTTTTAATCAATTTTAGTTTTGTAAAATCTTCTTAGTTTATTAATAATTTACGATGTTATTAGACCATAAAATTATAAAAGTAATTTATAACGTTAATGGCCTTATAGGCCGATATTCTTTTTGTTATCATTTGTATAAATGTGCTGGTTGTGAATCTTGTTGAATGTATAATAATGTCGAAGCTCGATAACAAAGTTACTTTAATATTATTATTATATTCTATAATAATAACAATAATCGTAAACGTTGCGACGAATAACAATAATCATAACAATAACCATTTGTAAGACATGTATATGACGCTTGGGAATTTCATTAGTTCAATCACGTTTTGTTGGAAGTTTTCTGTCAAGTCCACATACATATAACACATAATTTACTCAAAATTAAAAACAATTAAATATTATATTATTTACAACTTTTATACTTAAAACTCACTAATTGCTAAAAGTTTTGCTATAAAAAAACATGAATTGCTTTCAAGTGCAAATGATAATGAGCTTTTATATAAAAACGCTCATGAAACTTTTCTTTAATAAATCATTAAATAAAACAATAACAAACGTAAATATTAAAATGTCAATAATAACTAATTATATGCTTTAGTTAGAAAATAAAAAAAAACTATTTAGAAAAACAATGTAGATATAACGATAATTATATTAATTTAGTATATAAGAAAAAAACAACGAAAAAACAACAATCAAATGTTTGCATTAATATTCATATAAAAAGAATGTATTCAAAATTTAAATTACAAGTAATTAGACGAATTTACATATAAGTAATTACATGTATATTTTAATTATATACCACACATGTATTGATCAGAGTCAGTGTAATAAATTGTATGAATAAAATGCACGTTGAAAAATTAAGAACATCAATCAAACCCAAACTGAACCAATGTTTTAAAAATGGTTTATATTTATAGTTGAACATGTATA
>JAODFZ020026692.1:0-10363 GCA_027574845.2 Deinopsis erosa
GATTTTATTTCAAAATTATTGTAAGAATGAATTAATTGCTTTTTCATTAGCAAAATGATGTATATCACGGAATCTAAACTTCCAAACAACAATAGGGGCACAAATAGAATAGAATTTTGTCATTTTTCATAAATATTTTTGAATTTCATTCAAACGATTGAAGTATTTAGGGGTTTTCTTCAGGAAAATTTTCATTTTTTATAAAAAAGTGCAGTTTTTTTGTTAATTTAATATAAAATGTTTATTTTTAATTGAAAAGGGGAGTTTTGGTTATCACAGCAGTTATTTTTCGCGTAAAAAGTGAATTTTATATCTAACTTTAACAATTTCCATAGAAACTAAACCAAAAAATTTGTATTACGTTAGAAATTTGGAAAAATAGTTTCCAAATCTCACTCCTACTCTATTTTTTTCTTCATAAACATTATATAGTTTTTAGAGGATTTGCAGAAATTTCAAAATTTTATCAATTTTGTTAGCAATTTTGGAAAAAATTATAATTAATTCCTAATTTAATTTTTTCGTTTTCCAATTACTAAAAACTTCAATCTTTGCTATAAAACTTAAATATAAAATTTTATGCTAATTTTGGAGTATTCTGGAAGTATTTAGGGTTTTTCTTCAGGAAAATTTTCATTTTTTATAAAAAAAGTGCAGTTTTTTTGTTAATTTAATATAAAATGTTTATTTTTGATTGAAGAAGTGAGTTTTGGTTATCACAGCACATATTTTTCGCGTGAAAATTGAATTTTATATATAACTTTCACAATTTCGATAGAAACTAAAACAAAAATTACGTATTACGTTAGAAATTTGAAAAAGTGGTCTCCAAAAATTACTTCTACTATATTTAAAAAAATTTAATTTAAAAATCACTATTTTGGTAAAAATGTCGAATATTTGCGCAAATTAATTTCAAAGTTAAAATTTATAGAAATCTTAAAATTAACTGAACTGAAAAAAATATTCAAAACTGACAATTCCTTGTTTAATGATTTTTAAATATTGATGAAAAATGATCAATTTCATTAGCAAAATGATCTAAATCACTGAAACTCAATGTCTTTTATTAATCAATGCACAAATTGTGAAAAATATACAATAAATTACAATTGCAAGTATATTTGGTTCACTAAATTAATAAAATGATTAATTAAAAATCGAAATAAATAAAGAATTATTATAAATTGATTGCTTTTTCTTAATTTACAGTATTGGTTTATACCACACAATCTCGCCTCCCAAACAACCGCTCACCATTTGATAATGTCTCGGACTGAATTTACAACAAACAGCCACATACGAATGATAATCTTTCATTGTAGCTAATGTGAATAGTTTGGTTGGTGTTTGAGGCACACAATAGCACATCTCCTGTATATCACTATTAAAACCTAACAGCCTTACACCTTTATCATATGGCGAACAAATCAGTCTACCATCAGTCGAAAAGCACAGCTCCTTTATGATTCCTTTACCCACCGTCAATTCATCAATGTAATGCGTCAAGCGCGGCAAACTTTTAACGATTTTATTGCGATCATCTGGACGTTGATTAAAATATCCATCATATGTGTTCATGCCGATTAGTCCACTATTTAGAACAGCCATACGAAACCTACCCGTTCCATCCGGTTGCATTGCATTGCTGCGATCACTCAAATATTGACTATTTGTCATATAGCCAAGCCATATATCAATTGCGTGTTGTTCAACTGCTGGCACATTCGATGCATCATTATTTGCTTGCTCAGTATCCGGCAATGCCGATTCCTCCACATAGGAATAAGCTTCCTCGTATTCCTTTGGATCACGTGCTTGGATATCATGCACCGCTGTATACTGTAACACATTAAGGAAGTGTCTATGTAAATAAACATGCAAAGATGTAATTAGATTTATTAGAATCAAGGATATTCTATTTGGTAGCCTTGATTTTGTCAAGATGTTAAAATGCAATTGAAAACAAATTGATATATCAATGCTTTATGCTAATTATTATTAGTATTAAATAATTTGTGTCACTTATTAATACATTAACTTAATTACAGTAGAGATTCGATAATTCTAGCTTCACAATTCTAGGAATGGCAATGAGCTGAAAGTCGCAAACAAGATTTTAACAAGAAATTAAAGAAAATTTCTTAATCTTTCTGATAATTAATTTTAATTGATTGAGAAAATAATTAGCAATCGTTTAGTAGATAATTTGATTAGTGAGACTTTACATTTGTCATGAATTTATAAACATTGTCAAAATAACAATATGAAAATTAGTGGTTATCAAGTGAACATTTCATTTAATTCAAGCAAATTATTGTTATTACTATTCATTGTTAATAAAGTAGCGTGGAATTTGGAATTACGAATTTAAGGTAAAGATTAATTTCAACTTTTATTTATTTATGATGACTTTGATCAACTAATCCTTATTTGCATGCACCTCGGAATCATTATTATGCATAGAGCATTTCTATTTGCATTGATAAAGTTTGAATTTTGTTTTATAGTTGCGATAAATACCACAAAACTGATTTTATGTATGCTTATAAATAATCAAATATTTAGTTTTGGATCTGAAACACAAAATTCGTTATTTTCACATACAGACGAACTTCTATAACTCAAATTTCTATCTAAGTAAGTAATCAAAATTTTCTACTATATCTCAAGGGAAATCTATGTATTATGGGAAATATTGTTGGTTAAGGGATGTTCCAACTCTCACAGTCTCATTGTACAATATTTGTTATAAAAAGAGTTTCATTAGACTTTTAGAGCGTTAATTATGATATATGATATGAATTATTATATGAATTGCATTTCTTAAAATCTTGAGTAAATCTAATACAGTAAATTCTCTATAAATGCAACATTTGCAAACTCTTTAATAGCATCTTGTTCTATAAAAGCAGTACTCTAACTGCACGAAATAAATTCTATAAATGCAACATAGATGAATTAGAGAAAAAGCTAGAGAAGAAAAATACAAATCTTAATTTATAAATTTTAATTCCATTTTCTAGTTTTTGTTTCGTGTTATTAAAAAAAAAGTTTTATTGTGTTCTGTGCTATAAAAATCATATTTTATATCATTAATTACACTGGGCAACAGTGAAAATGTTAGGAGTTAAAACTGCTTAATATTAACTAATTTGAGGTCGCTGAGAACGAATATGATGGTTAAAATTATTTGTTAGCTCTTGTTTTGTAGTAACAGGCCTTTCTTAATGTATAGTGTATAATAAATAGTTGTATAGGAGAATTATTATTTAAATTTCCATAGTACAGCTTTTTGAGCGTTTCGTTACTGCTTTTCGTTTGCTACATAGTCACACTCTAGCTTTCGTTACTAAGGAAATTTAAATAATAATTCTATACAACTATTTGTTATAAATATAAAATTTCACAAATCTTGGAAACTGTAGCTAACTCATCATTTTAATGGATATTTTCATGTTCAGCATACCCATTTACACAAAGAAAAGTGGATTTGATGCTCGTAACAGAAAAAAAGTTAAAATTTGTTGCCCAGTGTAATAGGATCATATTATTTAAAATATATATTTAATTAATTCTCATTTCCTTTCTATTATTATTTGATTTTAAATTTTATTAATGATTGAGAAATTTTAATTCAGAAGAATTATATAATTTTAAATATGTATTAAAATATTAATATCTTTTAGAATGGACAAGTACCAATGTTAGCGCTAGACGTAGATTTAGAGACAATTGGAAAATCAGATGAATGTGAAGGGTATACAGGAGCAGATTTAGCAGCATTGGTTAGAGAAGCTGGTGTCCAAGCTTTACGTGAAGTAATGTTACAGGGTGATATTACTAAACCAACTCTTGTAACAACAGCTCATTTTACTAAGGCTGTTGCAAAAATAAGACCTTCTATATCTGAAAAGGTAACTAGTAATTAAAATATACATAATTCAAATTTATTAACACATTTTTTATAGGATAAACAACATTATAATAAACTAAAAAAGATTTACTCTGTTAAGCAACCAGAAATTGAGGAAATGGAATATTCTTGAATTCTATTTGAAGAAGTTTCATAATTATTAATACTACTTTGTTTTCGATAGGTTTTTTTAACATAATCTCATTTCGAATATATTATATTCATTTTGGGAAGAAATTTAAATTTTAATTTTATTCTTTCCTATAACTATAGAAAATATAATATTTTATAATGACTTGTAGACTTTCAAAATATTAAAATTTTAATAAACAATATTTTGTTTTAATTGAAATATAATAATAATAATATAAACCTCACCCAGCTTTATTCGATAAGAAATATTGAAACAATATTTTCCTTTCTCAATATAAATAAATTAGTAACTTAAGATTGGTGGATTGGTATTGAATATTTGGCTTGCAATTAGAATTGAGTTAAATTAGTCTCTTCTTTTTTCCTAATAAAGCTCCGATTCTGCCTACCAAAGTGAGTGGCGCTTATATAGTCGTAAACTTCACACTCTGTGATCAGATGTTGTGTGGAGTCTCTTCGTCCACCAAACAATCTTAACATTGGAGATAAATTATTCCTATTCTCTACTGTGATCACTCTTGCTTCATTTCGGGTCAGACACGATACCAGATCATTTTGTAATATTTTATTTTTATGCCTAATTGCTAATATATAAAAATAAAAAAACTATTTAAATAGACAAAATTTAAGACTAATTACTTAATTGATATGACTAATTCTTCTTGTTAATCAATTTTTGTTTTTGTAGAAAATAATAATGTGTACCTCGTAAAAGCTTAATTTGAGAATAATTGTTAAATATAAATATTATATTTATTTCTATGTTGATAATTAATTAATAAAACTAGAATTTAATAAAATAACTTAATTATATAAATTTCTTAATATAAAATTAGTAAATTAGGTGATATCTGCGAAAGATGGAATCCGAATATGGTGGAAATCGCAGTTAACAAGAAGTTTGAATTACATAAAATTTGCGAGACGTGGTCGGTAATGGATTTTGTAAGTCCCGCCACTACATACTTCCATGTTTAGAATCTGCCTAAGACGGAAACGATGGAATTGCATGCGTAAACAATAAATCCCCGCCATTGAAGATATATGTGGATCTGTGGAAGACAGAATCATAGAGAAACTGGAGAAACTATATCGCATATTTCTCTATGGTAAGTGATCGTAAATGAAATGAGGTAGTGAGCACTTCTGCAGTTTTTTTGTATTTTGTAGATTAAAAGTTCCCGACTCAAAACATAATGAATAGACAGGCACCAAAAAATTTAAATTTAAAAGAAAAAGTGGAGGTTCTTGAAATGTTAAAAGAGAAGTCAATAAAAGAAATTATGGCCCATTTTAAATGCGGAAAATCTCAAATTTATAACATAAAAAAACAAAAATATTCGATAATGAATACATATCTGCATAGTAGTGAAACTGATTTAAAAAGAATAAAAACAAGAGATTCCAAATATAAAAGCGTAAATCGCATACTTTACGAGTGGTTTTTACAGGCCAGAGATAAAAATTTGCCACTGTCAGGACCGATTTTACAACGAAAAGCTAAAAGTATTGCAAATGATCTCAACATTAAAAGTTTTTCTGCTTCAAACGGCTGGCTTCTTAGCTTTAGAAAGCGTCACAATATTAGTTTTCAATCACGTAGCAGCGAGCCAAAAAACATGGATCAAGATGAAGCAGACGGCGCTTTGGTTGACGACTGGAAATTAATAGAATTTATTGGAGGTTATCAAAATAAAGATATTGCGAATATGGATGAAACGGGTCTATTTTTTAGAACCATGCCCAACAAAACATTACACATAAAAAATGAAAAATGCTTGGAGGGGTGTCACTCAAATGAACGTTTGACGGTGGCGCTTCTGGTGTTTGCCGATGGATCTGTAGCCAAACCCATTGTGATCGGAAAAAATGATAAGCCTATGTGTTTTAAAAATTTAAAAAAAGAAAATTTACCTGTTGATTATAAAGCCAATAGAAAAACTTGGATGACTAGCGTCATATTTCAGCAATTTCTGTTTAAATTAAATAAAGATATGGCAAAAGAGAATAGAAACATTTTACTTTTTCTTACCAAGGCCGCATGTCACCTTAAGATTGACCAGTTAACTAATATTAAGTTAATATTTCTACCGTCAAATACAACACTTGCTTTGCAGCCACTTAAAAACGGCATTATACAAGTTATGAAATTGCACTATAGAAAGTTAATGTTAAAATATCTTATAGCCAAACTGGATCAATGTAATGGGGTAATAGAAATGCTTCCAAAAATTACGGTTCTGGACGCAATTCATTTTATAAGCGTGGCTGTTAAAAATATATCATCAGATACCATAAAAAAATGTTTTGCCAACTGTGGATATCAATTTTATAACGAAGAAATACAACCTCAAGAAATTGACCATAACTTTCAAGAACTCGAAGAATTAATACAGCAATTTGATACCAAGGTGACAGCTGAAGAATATATTAATGTAGATATTGATGTGTTAACAAAAGATAGTGAAATTAATTTAGTTAATATCATAGACAATTTAAGAACAGATCTTAGTGACCATGAGAGTGAAGAAGACAGTGATACGCACGAAGTGCCTACAATGGAAGATGTATTAAAGATGATTGAAAAAATGAAATTATTTGCTGCAGTTACAGGCCAAAATATATTATATGAAAAAGCAGTTGATATAAATTTGACCATAAATGAACTTAAAATGATTAACCTAAGAAAACATCGTACGTAAATCAGTATAAAAACTGAAGCGAATTAATTTAGTTATTGTTATGTATTTTTCTTAAATGATCTATTTCTTATCCTTTATTAAACATCGTTTAGTTTTTGTATTATTTAAAGAATTAAAATTTTCCTTCATTTGTTGACATAATCTGACTACCAAAGGAAATTGACGAGAATTTCATCGCTACCATGGCATTCCACGTGTTCCTTTAGATTTCCATCAGTGAATGAATTTTCGATGTTTGTAATTGTTAAATCTATAAAACAATTACAAACATTTAAAACGTATTAGTATGATTTTAAAGATTGTTGATTGCATTCAACTCAATATAGTTTCAACTATAAGTTAAAGTACAAAAATATAATAATTTTTGTTTATTTATGAACTTATGATACATTCAATTTGTTTTAGCTGGGGCAGCTGGCGCTTTCTTTGAAGTTTTCTTTTCTGTTTTAGTTGGAGTTTTCTTTGAAGCTTTCCTTAAAGCAAACTTCTCTCTAAGACGCTTTTCTCTCATCAGTTTCTTTTCTGTTTTAGGCTTCTTTTCGGCATCTATTTTCTTTTTATTTAGTGTACCACTTCTTGATGCAGTCTTTTTCAATCTACAGAAAGCAATCTTGCGGACCTTATTCCTAATTGATCTCGCCTTTCGCAACTTATACCGATCGAAATCAGTCATGGAGCGACGCTGAAACAACAATCTCATATAGGTATATTTCGAATTGTTCATTGATGAAATAAAATAATTAATTTGTAATAAAATATCAGATTAGTTTAGCTTCATATATGTATCAGACGGCAATAGCTATCAAGAATTAAGTTTCATCATATTTAAGTACAATGAAACCCGGTTATATCAAATTTCCCACTGGCCCCAGCCGTATCATAATGTGATGTAAATTAATACAAATAGAACGGACATATCGAAGTAATTTTACCCATCCCTTAAACTTCGAAATAACCGGGTTTCACTATATACTAATTAAAGCGTCATCTCATTTTATAATAATTTTAAATACCTTTTCTTTTGAAGCCAATTTCTTTGCCCATAGAGACTCGCTCCATTTTTCATCGACTTTTCCTTCTACCCATGCTTTTCTAACGATGCTGGTTGGAGCAGTAAATGCAAACGAAATCTTAAACTTTGTTAAATGTAACTGATTGATTCTCAATTGTTGCCTTGGAACACCAGTACATGGACCATCAACCAACACCTATGAAAATATTCACTTGTATAGACAAACTATTAATTTCGTAATACATAATTTGGATTTATATAATGAGAAATAATTAAAAGAATGTTGCTTCATATAAGAAGCCTATATATACATATATATTGTAATTTTTATAACACGATATATTAAAAAAATACTAACCCTAGTTTGGTCGATCACATCAACAATTGCAACTAACTTTCCTTGGTAAACTCCATCAGAAACAAGCGCTATACGGCCTGTCTGAACAAACCTTTCGAACGGCTAAAATAATACAAGCATTAATTTTAGCCAGTACACGCTAAAATGATGCAAATACTAAAACATCAATTTTATACCAGATTTTGAAACACTATGTACTACACATTGTTACAAAAGCTTATATTATAAAAGTATATTAAAATAAGTTTCTAATTTAATTATAAAATGAGTATTATTTGGAATAACGTAAAGACACGACTTACCATGTTGAACGGAAGTTGATAAAAAGAATGGCGTGAAGTCGAGTATCAGGAAACGTTGTAACGATAACTACACTAGTCAATTGAATTAATTTTTTTTAAATATATACTTAATTACATAATTCATATTATTTAAATTAAATATATAAAATAAACAATTAATTTTAAATTTATTAATTATATTTAAATATATATATAAAATAAATTATAAAATATGAGACTTTACATTGACTAATGTAGTATTATAAAATGTCATAACTGTCAAGACTGCTAGAAATCACATTAAATTGCAGCAAATGTTAGATAATTTAATTTTCTAGAAATGAATCAGAATGAACATGATTCTAATAGTAAGTATATAATTGAATAATTTAATAAATTATGTGATATTATTAATTTTAGGCAAATATAACAATGGGAAAATATACATAAATAATGATTTTTTACGAAAAAATGTTATTGGAAACCACAAAGTATACATAAATGAACATTTCAAAGGTTCGAAAGTACTTGTAAATCCAAATTTTTCAAGAAATGTATACATTAATCCGAATTTTAAAGCAACAGCGACTATTAAACCGTCTGTATATGTGAATCCGTCTATCTTACAACATGAAGTAAAAAATAATTCGCAAAGTACACCAAAACTATCTAATATTGTACCAAATTTAAAGAATGAACTAATTCAGTCACGTTTTAATTACCAAAAAACAAATTTAACAATAACAAATCCTGTAGACGTTAATACCCCGAAAATAAATAATAATATTATCAACACAAAATATAAATTGGTGCGAAATGAAGCAAATGATAATAAAAAGAAAATGATTAAATTAGGAAACCACAAATTAGTAAGAAGGTCTCTTTTATCGTCAAAGACAAAGTACGAAACGAAAAATGAGTTTACACCAAAAATACTTTATTCACGATACAAGATTGTTAAGTCAACTGGTAATGATTCCAAACGAAAAACGTTACAGAAAACAAAGAATACGTTAATCAAATCACAGTACAAATTGATTACTAAAGCCTATCTCATGCAATTAAAACCGCAAGAAGAGATAATAAAAAAATCTCGTTTTAAGTTGATTAAACGTAATCCAAATGTAAAATACATTCGAAAATGTGGAATAATATATGAATTGAATATATCAAAAGATACATTGAGAATAGTAAAAATGACATCCAAAAGAAAACGACCCGAGAGGCAAATAAATATTAAAGGTGATATGTATATACTAAAAAGCAATTCAACTTACATAAAAGCGTAATAATTTTTGTACATAATTAATATTAACATATTTAAAAACAAAAATTTTTTTAGAAATAAGTCTATGTACAAAAAGAATAATATTGCATGTTTTGCATATAATAAAACTGGACAATGTATGAGGCATCAAAGGAATAAATGTAATAAAAAGCATGATCCGGATCAAATTAGTATTTGTACATGGTAACTATTTATTTAATATTTATTAAGTAAAATGAAAATTGACTATACAATAATTGTTTTAGGTTTCTTCAGGGTGAATGTCGTAATGAGAAATGTTTATTATCGCATAAAGTTTCACCAGAAAAAATGCCCACCTGCAAATTTTTCCTCCATGGCTTGTGTCGTAATGATAATTGTTCATATCTTCATGTCAAGTTAAGTCCCAAGGCGCCCGTATGTAGAGCATTTTTGGAAGGCTATTGTAAAAATGGTATTAAGGTATGCGATATCCATCGAGAACAACGTATAGGTTTTATATATATATATATATATATATATATACGTATAGTTCAATTTAAGAAAGATAATAACTGATTGTGAGTATATGCATATATGCAGTGGTGCTTTCCTGGGGGTTCGCAGGGGTTCGCGCGAACCCCTTGATGTGAATGCTATAGTTCGTGCGAACCCCCTGTTAATCAGAAAAAAAA